>VZQC01005388.1:787652-898570 GCA_009823505.1 Rhizomys pruinosus
AAAAAAAAAAAAAAAAAAAAAAAAGATCTTAACATTCTGATGAGGGGCAGTCAACAATGCTTTAACTCATCTCTTTGTGAAGATTGAGCCCCCTGTATGGCTTTTGGGCCAAGTCCTTTCAGATACCGCAAATGATGGTTGCAGGCTGGCAAGGCAGAGAAGTCCTTTCAGATACTGTAAAAGGCAGAGAAAGTGTTCTCCCATAACCCAGGTGACTTCAGTTTTTTTCCTGTTACAAAGTTTTTGAAGCGTGAAATGTATGTGGTTTTAAAAGCTGCATGATTTACTCCTAACAACATAACATGAGCAGGTAAAGTTTAGAGGATGAATGAAAGGAATGTAGGTGTTGTGATCTCATTGATGAGCAAGATTAGTTTGGAACTTTACTTTTTTTTTTTTACTGTATGCTTTTCAAAGAACATTTGTGTTTTGCGTGTCCTCATAACCTCACACTGTGAACTGTGCACCTGCCTGTGGAGCCGGATGGAGTCTCTGTGTACTACCAAGTACGGCTGGTAAGTTCTATGTTCTCTGTGGTCTCTGTGAACTGGATCGCTGATACCTACCTTCCTGTGGGTGGTCGTGAGGGTTTGGTGAGCTCATTTGCACAGAGGGTAGAGAATTTCTTTAGCCATTTTTTATTTGTCCTTGCTATTCTTTTTTTAAATGTTATTTTTATTTTGTTTCTGAGTGTATTGCCTGCATGTGTGTAAGTGCAACTGTGTTGTGCAATGCCCACAGAGGTCAGAAGAGGGCGTCGGACCCCCTGGAACTGGAGTTAGGGATGGTTGTTAGCCACCATATGAGTGCTGGGAATTGAACCTAGGTCCTCTGCAAGAGCAGCCAGTGCTCTTAACCGTGGAGCCATGGCTCCAGCCCTGTCCTGGCTATTCTTAACCTAGCATTCTGTAGTCTACAAATAATTTCCCTGCCATCTGGCTTATCACCCTCCTGGTGATAATTCTGAGTACAGAGGTGGTCTCCATTTTATGTTAGCATGCTATCCTTTCCTCTGTGCTAAGACTATATTTGATGTGATTACTGATGTGGTTGTGTCTAGATTTACCAACTTGCCATTTTCTATCTTTTCTCCTGCCCCCTTAGCTTGTTCCTGGGTGGTTCTTTGCACGACTCCATTTTACCAGGTGATGTTAGCTGTTGACTGTAGCACGGTCATGGCACTTGCCCTGCACTTCGTGAGCAGCCCTAGACCCTCAAGGGGCATTCATTCTACCTCGTCACCAGACTGGCTCTAGAGTTCTTGGTTTATGAAAATACAAGTCTCCCTACTTTGTGGGTTGCATTGCTTCCAGAAACCTTCTATTTTTGTTCCTTTGTGTATGTTCTTCAATTGCTCTTAAGTTGGGTTTTCTTCATTTCAAGCGACTTTCGATGTGCCTTGTTTGGCTGTCTTTGTGCTTCTTGTGTATAAGTTAACGTTCTTTGAATCCATATAGATTTTAAAAAGCATTTATTATTTTTATTTTATGTGTATGAGTGGATTGCCTGCATGTATGTAAGTGCACCCATGTCACACAGTATCTGAGAAGGCCAGAAGAAGGTGTCATATTTCCTAGAACTGGAGTTAGGGACAGTAGTTAGCCACTATGCGGGTGCTGGGAACTGAACCTGGGTCCTCTGGAAGAGCAATCAGTACTCTTAAACAGAGCCATCATTTCAGCCCCCGATAAAGATTTTTAAATCAAATTTAGAACATTTCAGCCATCATTTGTTCGGATTTTCCCCTGCCGGCTCCACGTAGGGACTCCGGTTACGTGTTGGCCCCTAAACCTGGCTCACTGCTGCTCTCAGTCAGACTCCCTGCTCCGACAGTGTCTCTTCCTGAGTCTGGAGCTTGACTAACAGCCAGTAAGCCCCAGTGATCTCGTTTCTCTGGCTGCCACTCCCCACCCCAGTGCTAAAGCATTTTCCATACATACCGTCCTTCACTTCAGCTCCTTGACACTCATGCTTCAGGCTGGGGCTCTCCGCCTTGCTACTGGGTCAGCCAGGCCTGCTTTCTCTCCGGGTTGTGTTCTCCAGCTGCTGGGCATGCCCGCCTGCCCATTTCCCATTTGCTCTGCTTCGTCAGGTTGGAGACTTGCATTCCTGAATGCTTCAGCTGTCATGGATGTGGCACTTGAATCAGTTTGATCTTTCAGGGTTTTTTTTTTTTTTGGGGGGGGAAGTTGGTGTTTTTGAGACAGGGTCTCCCTTTAGTCCCAGCTGGCCCAGAACTAGCTCTGTAGACCAGCCTGGCCTTGAACTCACAGAGATCCAACTGCCTCTGCCTCCCGAGTGCTGGGATTAAAGGTGTGCACCACCACTCCCGGCACTAAAGATGGTTCTTAGCCACCATGTGGGTGCTGGGAATTGAACCTGGGTCCTCTGCAAGAGCAGTCAATGTTCTTTTTTTTTTTTTTTTAATTTTATTTATTTATTTTTATGTGTATGAATGTATTGTCTGCATGCAGGTCTGCGCACCCGTGTCGTGCGATGCCGCGGAGGTCAGAAGAGGGTCTCAGATTCCCCTGGAACTGGAGTTCTCCTGGAACTGGAGTCACAGACGGTTCTCAGCCGCCATGTGGGTGCTGGGGATCGAACCCGGGTCCTCTGCAAGAGCGGTTCGGCGCTCTTAACCGCTAGGCCATCCCTCCAGCCCAGCAGTCAATGTTCTTAACCACTGAGCCATCTCTCTTGCCCCCCAGGTTTGGGTTTTAAGCTCTTTAGTAGGACCAAGGTGGTGGTTAATCTAGGGCTAGTTTTTCCCCAGGGCTGAATCAAAAACCATTTGAGTACTCTCGCCAGTGTCCTCTGCCCTGGTTCTCACTAGTGATGGGAAGAGCCATCTGGTGTGGGGTTAGTTTGCACTTAGAATCTGTCTCCCCACTCACTGAAGACCACTAGCAGATCTCCAGTTCTCTCTGCTCTGTCTTGACTCCTGGGTCCCCCCAGACTGGCGGCTCCTTCCACCTTTGGCCAGTCCTGCCGAGGACCTGCTCCTTGTACTGTGGCCTGGGAACCTCCAGAAGAGGAGCACAGTCCTCAGTGTCTCCTTGTTTCCATCCCCTGTGGATCACTGTCCTTCCTGCTGCTTGGTGCCCAGTGTCTTGAAAGCTGCCATTTTATGTACTTTGTCTACTGGTGAATTTTCCTAGCTAACAAATCCCCCGTGCAATTGGATTATTGTCTCTTAAAATCTTACAGCTTAGGGGGCTGGAGAGATAGCTTAGCGGTTAAGAGTACCGTCTGCTCTTGCAGAGGACCTGGGTTCGATCTCCAGCACCCACATGGCAGCTGAGAACCCTCTGTAACTCCAATTCCAGGAGAACTCCAGTTCCAGGGGAATCCGACACCCTCTTCTGACCTCGGCAGCATTGCACTACACAGGTGCGCAGACCTACATGCAGACAGTACATTCATACACATAGAAAATAACTAACTAACTAACTAAATAAATAAATAAATAAATCTTCCAGCTTAATTTAAACTTTTGGGGGGGGGGCTGGAAATACTTATAAAATGGATGACAAACCTTTGCTTCCTTGACAGCATATTGAGCACGTGTTAAACATTTTGTTACCATTGTTACTTAAGGCCTTTGGCAGTACTACAACTTACTGGGCCCAAATAACCCCTTATGAGAAGTCCCGTTTTGTTAAGCCCCTGGTATCCCGAGGGGTCTGAGCTCTTGTCAGTCATGGAGAAGGCTCCTGCACATACTCACTCCAGTTCCAAGGCAGCACAGGGCATTCCTCCCTGCTGCCCTTGACTTCAACCCTGTACAGGATTCAGAACGAAGGCAGCCAGAGCTCGGACTTCCTGTGGCCCCTTGCTCCCTGCCATCATAGCCAGGAGCCAGGAGGACAGCAATGTCACCAGGTCCCCAGTGGGTCAGGACCGATGGCTAGTGGAACCACTCTTTTTCTCCCCCTAGGTTCCTGGACATCCCAAAAGAGGGCACTGGACCTTCCCAGAAAATCGCCTCTGAGCTATTACTGCACCTGTGCCTTCAGAGGTGGATACCGGATTCCCAAGATGGCTACGTGTGGCTACTTGTGGCTACTTGCTGCTGCAGTAACTGCCAGTGAGTTCGTGGTCCTGGGATCGCTGCACTTCCCTGGCTGTTACGTGGAGTCCTTTGTGGACGTGCTCTATGCGACTGCATATCTGTGGGTTGCTGCTCTGTGAACAAAGCAGAGTGGTGAGGCTTTGGGGACAGGAAGCTCAGACGGGGACCAGCTAGCTACCCCTGGGAGGGACAAGTCTCTTTCTACAGAGTCCAGAGCAGTGCAGGTGGCCACTTGATCTCTGAGCAGTGCCATGCCAGGGGTTAAAGTGCATTCCTGACAGGCTGGCATCAGAGGCGGCAGCAGCTCCACTGAACACATGACAAGGTGGGGCACATAGGTGCCCCCCACCTGTCCTCCACTCTCACCTTCTGCTCTCTGCCAACTGCAGTGCATTAACTGGCCTTCTGACCTGTTCATCTGGCCAGTGGGAACCCTATTAGCCTAGAGATCTAGAACATTCCTTTTCCAGCTCCGTCCCTCCCAAGCCATGGTCTCCCAGAAGCTGTGTCCTCAGCCGAAGCTCCCAGCCCCCAGCCCCCACTGAGCAGACCTCACTAGCTCACAGGCTGCCCAGCCTCCCCTCCGCAGCCCTCCCAAGCCTTAGTTTGGGTTGAGATGGCTCCCCCTGTGAAGAGCCCTAGGCAGCCTCCACTGCACCCTGCTGACTTCCCACTTTTTAAAGCCTCTCTCCTGTCAGCAGTCTGCCATCACCCTTCCAGAGGGTGTAGCCATTTCCTCACAGAACCCCAACTGACACAAGTAAGTGGGGTGCTCCTTCTTGCCTTTTCGCTGGGTTGCCAGCAGTAAACACATCATTCGTTTGCATTCACTTACCAAGCGTTTACTGAGCATCAACTGCGGACCAGATAGTGTTCTGTGATAACACTATGGTGAGGGAAACAGGGAGATAAGTGCCCTGACTAATCCTTCTGAAAGGGCTGAGGGATGGGCTCCTTAGATTGGGCGGTCTGGGCTAGTGCCTGTGAGGAGCCTGCTATTCACACGTCTGAGAGGAGGCTAATCCAGATAGTGAGGTAGCAGACAAGGACAAAGTTCCAAGGGAGAAATAAGCCACAATACACAGAAGCTTCTTGGATGGAGAACTTGGATGGAGAACATTACCATTAACGTCAGCAGGTAACAAGACCTGTATGTTTTTATTAAGAATGAGCACTATCCTGTAATGCAGTATTGGTTTCTTTTCAGAGTAGATCATCAGGCTACTTAACAAGTGTTCTTCAGCTCGCTTGCTGGACATACTCAATTTTAGCACAGGGCAGACAGTATAATCACCACCTGGTGTGTCTGAGGCCCTAGCCTCCAAGCTGCTGGAGTGAGGTGCCACCTTGTGCTCTCAGGGTCTCTCCTCGGGGACAGGATACTTCCCCCTCTGAATTAAGGGAGTGAGAGGGATGTTAGCTGAGGGTCTTGATGGGCTCAAAGAATAATCTAGCCCCAGGAATTAAGCAACCAACCACAAGATGTTGAGAGAGCGTGGGAAGATGAGTACAGTAGGCCTTCATCTAAAAAAATCCACCAGCCACCCAAATTACAACACTCTAGGCCCAAGGTTTGTCGTTTCAAAATGAATTTTACAGGAGTTAATGGAAGTTACTTGGGACCCATTTCGGATATAAATATTCCTGATAGGACTAAGGCTGCAAGTGGAAACCCTGGAATGAGCCTTATTCTCTTTGGACCCAAATAGTGTATCTCAGAGTGCTCTGCCTGAAGTCCTGGTGAGACTGTGGTGTGGTCGTAGTTCATATCAATTACGGTGCATGCCAGATAAGTGCTTTTGTACTGGAGAATTAAGGCATGGAGTTCCACAAAATTTGGAGCTCTTATCCGGTTTGTTGCTTCGGCCCGTTTCCTTGGCCAGATACCTCCCTCCAGCTAGGAACAAAGCCTTATCTTCTTCCTCTGGTGACCGTGTCTGACACAAAAGAAATGGTGAGACAGGATTGTAAGAGGTTATCTGTTTTGCCTCTTTCTTCTCCCTTTCAGTCTCTAGTTCTCTCTTGGCTTCTCTCTCTCTCTCTCGTTCTCTCTCTCTCTCTCTCTCTCTCTCTCTCTCTCTCTCTCTCTCTCTCTCTCCCCTCCCTTCTTTTTCTCCATCCCTCCCTTCTTCCTCCCTCTTTTCATCTTCCCTTTTCTTTCCTTTTTCCAGGGTCTCACACTATAACCCGGACTGACCCTAGGCATCAGGGGCGCGACAATTACAGGCGTGTCACTACTCCCAGCTGGAAAAGGCATCTCTGGTTCCCATCTCTGCAGTCTCTCCATGCAAATGCGCAGAGCTCGCTTTTGTCCACCATGTGGCGCTGAGCCACCACGTAGGACGGACTCTCAAGTTTTGGACAGGGCTCGAAGTTTGAACTTTGATGTGAAAGTGTCAGGAAGGTCAATGAACAAGTTTAGGCGAATGCTCCCAAGGCATCTAGGGCGGTCCAGCCTCGGGTAGGCGGCAGCAGGCGCGGGTTGGCGGGGTCCGCGTCGGGACTCGCAGGGTCGCAGCGGGGCGCGGGTCGGGGAGGCTCCGAGGCCCCCCTCCCCCCCCAGGGGCCGTCGGGGCCGAGGGCCCAGTGGGCCCAGTGCGGGGCGGCCGGGCAGGCGGGCGTCCCGGGAACCGGCGTCTGCTGGCCCCCGCCCCTCCCCGGGGCAGGCCGGGCCGCTCCTCCCCTGGGTGGGTCCCCGCTCCTTTTCTGGCAGCTCTATTTGCATAGAGGAAACTGCCCAAAGTGGCCGCAGCCGAGGAGCGGGCGCGGCGAGGGGGGCGTGCGCGATCCGCTGCCTTCGGAGCCTGAGCCCCGCGCCCCGCCGACCTCGTGCCTCGGCTCCCGCGCTCGGCCTGCAGCGCCCGGCGGAGAGCAGCCTACGCGCGCGGGTGTCGCCATGAGCGCGGGCGAGCGCAGCGCGGCGGGCGGCGGAGGAGGCGACGCGGGGCAGGACGGCGCGGCAGGCGGCGGGGCAAGGGCGCTGAGCGCGCTGTGCCTTCTGCTGGCCCTGGGCTCGGCCGCCGCCTGCCTGCTGCTGGGCGCCCAGGCGGCCGCGCTGCACGGCCGGGTGGCGGCGCTGGAGCAGGAGCGCGAGCTGCTGCGCCGCGCGGGGACGCCGGGCGCCCTGGCCGCCTGGGCCGAGCCGCACCTGGAGCGCCTGTTGCGGGAGGTGAGCGCACGGTCGCCGGCAGGGGGATGCAGAGCTGGGCGCGGGTGTGTTGGGCTTGGGGGCTGTCACCCAGGGAGGGGGCCTCATCCGGGAGGATTGCGCGAGGCGGTGGGCCCGGGTTGGGGATTGCTGTCCCCGCTCCTGTGCCAGGACTTACATGGACCCCCGGGGCCGTTTGGCAGACCAGCAGTGGTGGGGATAAATTAAGACTATGGACTTTGGAGTACTAAGCCCGAGCGCTACCCTGACTTGTGCGCTCCGACCCGCCTGCTCTGAGCCCCTGGGCTACTGATGCAGCTCGTGGGGGAAGAAACGGGTGACCCTCCTTCCTAACCGCCTGTAACAGCCTGGACTCAGCAGGGGTCCAGTCGGCCCTCCATGCCCAGAAGGGTTTGTTTGGAAGCAGCTGGGTCTCGGGTGAGCCCTGCTCCCTAGCTGCCGGGCGGAGCGCTCACCCTGTGCTCAGGCGCATCTGCAGCGCGGGGACGCAGCACCTCTCAGAGCTGCCTCTTCTGTGCATCGCAATCCTGACTCCCATCGCGCGCTTGTTCTCAGAGTCTTGGCTTTTCTAAGAGTTAAGACTGCTGTTAGCCTGGCATGGTGGCTCACGTCCCAGAAGTTAGGAGGCTGAGACAGAAGAATGGCTACGAATTCAAGGCCAGCTTGAACTATATAGTTGAGTTCCACGTCCAGGCTGGGCTTATGAGACTCAAAAAAAAAAAAAAAAGACTGCTGTGTGCTTGGACTTCTGAGCGTCCACAGTATTTGTCAGCCTCTTTCCCCTAGAACTGGGACAGACACCAGCACACTAGCCAAAGCTTTCGTTGGCTCTGGCTCGCTTACCTAAGTGGGCACCCTCTTGGAGAAGGTGGCTGCCTCAAATCCAAAGAGACTGGGGCAGGGGCACGCCCCAAGCGCGGTAAGAAATGAGCCACGCTTCGTGGGCCGAGGTCAGTGGTAGAAGTGGCAGAGGGCCTGCTCAGCACGAGCCTGGCCCTGGGTGGGTCCCCTAGTATCACTGAATACCCCGAACTGTGCATCCCAGTGGAGTGCATTTGGAGTCTCAAAGGGATGGAGCCGACTGAGGCCCAACCGCACCTCCCTGTCCACCACGCCTGATTCTTAGTCGCTTTAATTTAAGCCAATATTATTACATCTCTTTGACTTGATTCTGGGCAAAATTGCTCCTTCTTGAGTAATTTTTGTCTTTTCCCTCTTGAAAATGCCTGCAGACAGCAGAAGCCTCGCCCAGACCCTACTGGCAACTTCTGGTGATGGTTTGATAATTGCTGCCTTTTTTTGTTTGTTTGTTTGTTTTTTTGTCTTTTCCAGACAGGGTCTCCCTGTAGCCCCAGCTGTCCTGGAACTCACTCCGTAGAGCAGGCTGGCCTTGAACTCACAAGGATCCACTTGCCTCTGCCTCCCAAGTGCTAGGATTAAAAGCGTGTGCCACCACGCCCCGGCTTGCCTGTTATCTTTTGGCAAATCTCTAGAGACTAGGGTGTTGAACGGATTTGTAGCAGGCCAGTTAAATTTCTACCTGCCAGTGCTCCAAATGCACTGTTCTTTCTAATGAGAGGCTTCTCTGAAATAATAAAAATAAACCATAAGCTGTGATCCAGTAAACCAGAAATCCCTGCAAGACCTTTATACAAGGAACTCACAGACTGGAAGCTGGTCAACCTACCCAGAGCTCCATCCTTGAAAGAGACATCTCTGCCCCTCCCAGCAGCCGTTGGCTGTCACAATTTCTGTAGATTAGGTTGGGGTTTCTTATCCACTTCCCCACTTCTGTGCTAGAATTCTGTGGGACTTGTGCATGCTGTGACCATTGCTGTGAGTTCATATGAGTAACTGCTCACCTACCTGGAAATTTGTTTCCTTGTGGTCAAACACCACCCCTGGCTCTTAGGATCTTTCTGCCCCCGTGTCCTAGTCAGGGATAAGCGCTCTGCTGCCTCCTGTTCTCTGCATGCTGGCCACTTGTGGGTTTCTGCAGCAATCACCATCTGTTCCATAAGGAAATTTCTCTGGGGAGAGTTGAGAGATTAATCTATGGGTGCAACAATAAATCATTAGGATTCAGTTTAGTACAATAACTTGTAGTACAAAATTAATATTAGGCTCTCCCCTATGTCATATGACCTGTTTAGCGTCAGATTCTTAAATCTGATATAAATGTCAGGTATGGGCTCCATCCTATAATCTCTCTTCTTTAAAAATATTTATTTCTGAGACAGAGTCTTGCTGTACATATAGTCCCAGCTTGCCTGGGGCTTGCTCCGCAGACCAGGCTGGCCTCAAACGTGCAGGGATCCTCCTGCCTCCAGAGTGCTGAGATGACCGGCGTGCACCATGCCCAGCCCCCCACTTTCCTTCCTTCCTTCCTTCCTTCCTTCCTTCCTTCCTTCCTTCCTTCCTTTCTTCCTTTCTTCCTTTCTTCCTTGTCTTTCTTGCTATGTGGCCAGAACTGGCCTAGAGCTCAACTCTGGCCTTCTACTCATCATTTTAAAGAGAAAACATCAGATCCTGAGAGGCAGCTTGACGATCTGCTGTGCCCTTCACATGATCTGTAGTTCTTTGTCTAAGTCTGCGGTGCTGTTGTATTTGGAGTGTGGAGCTGCCCCTTTCCCTTCCTGAGGTGTCAGAGAAGGCCTAGTACCAACAGTATCCATCTAATTCCAACACTGTCTACCAGTGCCAACACTGTCCACCTAGTAGCAGCACTTTACCTAGTACCAACACCATTCACCTAGTACCAGCACTTTACCTAGTACCAACACTGTTTACCTAGTACCAGCACAATTCACCTAGTACCAGGATTGTTCACTACTACCAGGACTGTTCATTTAGACTTAGTACCAGCACTGTCCACCCAGTGATAATACTGTCCACCAAGAGCACCCAGTGCCAATACGGTCTTCCTAGAACCAACATTCTCCATCCAGAGTCAACACTGTCCATCCAGAGCCAACACTGTCCATCCAGTGCCAACACCGTCCATCCAGTGCCAACACTGTCCATCCAGGGCCAACGCTGTCCATCCAGTGCCAGCACTGTCCATTCAGTGCCAACACTGTCCATCCAGTGCCAACACTGTCCATCCAGTGCCAACACTGTCCATCCAGTGCCAACACTGTCCATCCAGAGCCAGCACTGTCCATCCAGTGTCAACACTCTCCATCCAGAGCCAACACCGTCCATCCAGTGCCAACACCATCCACCCAGTGCCAACACTGTCCATCCAGGGCCAACACTGTCCATCCAGTGCCAACACTGTCCATCCAGTGCCAACACTGTCCATCCAGAGCCAGCACTGTCCATCCAGTGCCAACACTCTCCATCCAGAGCCAACACTGTCCATCCAGGGCCAACACTGTCCATCCAGTGCCAACACTGTCCATCCAGAGCCAACACTCTCCATCCAGGGCCAACACTGTCCATCCAGTGCCAACACTGCCCATCCAGAGCCAACACTGTCCATCCAGAGCCAACACTGTCCATGCAGTGCCAACACTGTCCATCCAGAGCCAACACTATGCATCCAGTGCCAACACTGTCCATCCAGAGCCAACATTGTCCATCCAGTGCCAACACTCTATCCAGTGCCAACACTGCCCATCCAGAGCCAACACTCTCTATCCAGAGCCAACACTGTCCATCCAGAGCCAACACTGTCCACCCAGAGCCAACACTGTCCATCCAGAACCAACACTGTCCATCCAGTGCCAACACTGTCCATCCAGAGCCAGCACTGTACATCCAGAGCCAACACTGTCCATCCAGAGCCAACACTCTCTATCCAGAGCCAACAGTGTCCATCCAGAGCCAACACTGTCCATCCAGAGCCAACATTGTCCATCCAGAGCCAACACTGTCCACCCAGAGCCAACACTGTCCACCCAGTGCCAACACTGTCCATCTAGAGCCAACACTGTCCATCCAGTGCCAACACAGTCCATCCAGAGCCAACACTCTGCATCCAGTGCTAACTCTGTCCATCCAGAGCCAACACTGTCTACCCAGTGCCAACACTGTCCATCCAGAGCCAACATTGTCCATCCAGTGCCAACACTGTCCATCCAGTGCCAACACTCTCCATCCAGTGCTAACTCTGTCCATCCAGAGCCAACACTGCCCGGGTTGCTCATCTGGTGGTTTGGGTGTCCCCTGTCTCTAGAAATAAGATATCACTCTCCCAGAGCACTGGGCACTTCCTGCTACTTCTAAATGTCCCTGACTGGGAAAGGCACACAAACTTGGTGACCCGTGTCCTCTGATGGAGATGGAGCTCAGTGGGAAGGCGCTCCATGAGGAACTGGTGTTTGTCTTGAACTAGATCTCTAGATCATTTTTCTAGCCATTCCTTCCAAAGGACAACTGTGTATCAAGCTGAGCCTCTCCTCGGGAGAGCACATTTGGATTTGAGCATGCTCCCTGGCTCAGCTTTGCTCTCGGGAAGCCCCCCTTTGAGTCAGTGCCTAAGTAGCTATGAATATGAGTGCCTGCCACTTGTCCTTTAACCAACAGCCTCCATTTGCAGAGGATCCAAGGCAGAAACCATGTCCAAATTAAAGAAAAGAAATTCTAGCCAACCACACACAAGTTTAATGTCAGGGGAAAAAAATGAATCAACAAAAGCCACTGTTTATAGGGGACCCACTGTCCTCGTTCCCTTGGGAACGGATTTGTGACATCAATTTTTCTGCAGCTGGCTGATGTCCCTGATAACATAGCTACAGAAGGAATATTTATGGGCTCATAATTATCGAAAGCCCCTTCCCATGGTGGGAACGGGAAAGAAATGGCTTTCAGAATATCAAAACACAATTTCTGAGCAAAAGCTATTAAAGGCAGTATCTTTAGTAGGCTCTAAAAATATTCATGCAAAACTAAACGTCTCCTATTTTGTTTTGAAAGCACCTTAAGTAGGCTGCCTAATTAATCAAGCGCTCAGCAAGCAGTTACACCTCTGGCTACAGCATCGCAAAAGTTGAAAACACAGTAATGCGTCGCTTTCATACTGCAGTGAAAAATTTAATGTGAGGATTAAAGCAATATTTGGTTCTATTCAGAGGAGACCCTTTCCAGCTTACAATGGATTTATTGTTGGCTGCTGGCCTTCTATTGTCCAGACCAATCAGTTTGAAAACAAGGGAAGCCCAGAGAGTCGGATAAAATTCAAGTGTTTTCCTTCGTCGCCACCAGCTATGTAGGTTGGTTGCATTACTGTCAAAATCCAGGATCTAGCGTAGCTCTCTCAGCCTCTCCAGTAGCTTGTCAGGGCTGCTCTATGGAGTCCCTGTTAATAAGGATGCCTGGAGATGGAGTATAAATCAGGCCTGATTTGTTTCTTTGACATTTCCTGGCTCCCAAACTCAAAAATTTAAAAAAAAAAGTTTCCTTCCAATTATTTCTTGGCATGCTTGCTTTCCCCTGCTCTGCTTTTTTCCTTAACAAAGTTGTGTGTGTGTGTGTGTGTGTGTGTGTGTGTGTGTGTGCGTGTGTGTGTGTGTGTGTGTGTATGTGTCTTTAACGCTGCCATTTGGGAGATTTTATAATAAGTTGACTGTTTAGGGCGTTCTTTCCTAAGATGCTTTTTGGAATGGTTGAATTGGATGTTTCCACGCTGCCTTTGAAGATGTGAGGCGAGGCTGGCTTCTGGACACCAAATGGGTCCTATCAGGACACAAGGCTGGGTGAGGCTGCATGGGGTTCCCATCCCCAGAGGGGAGTTTGAGACCTGACCCCACTCTTCAGAAGCTGTCGCCCAATTTCTCCAGGTTCCTGAGCTTCTGCTTCCTTTCTAACATGGTGGTCTGACACCATGTGCAATAGGAGAAGGCTAAGCCAACAGATACAAGTCCTGCTTAACTAATGCTTCAGCTTGGATATGGTTTGAGTTCTGCCCCATGGGCTCCTACTTCGGAAACTTAGTTTCCAGGATGACAGTCCAGCGAGGTGGCATGGCCCCTTAAGGGGTGGAGCCTGCCGTAGCTTTCTGGCTGTGATGGGGTTCACATTCTGCCCCCCCTTGTCTTCTGCCTCTCTAACCTCCTCTCCCTCCCTGCTGTCTTTTAAAAGTATTTTTATTTATTTTTACTTTTATGTGTATGAGTGTGTTGCCCGCACCTATGTAAGCGCAGCCTTGTCGTGCAGTATCCATGGAGGACATAAGAGGGCGTTGGATCCCCTAGAACTGGAGGTATGGACCATTGTTAGCTGCCAAACCCAGGTCCTCTGTAAGAACAGCCGGTGCACTTAACTGCTGAGCGTGTCTCCAGCCCCTGTCATGCCAGCTTAATAGGCCACGACGGGAGGCCAAAAGAACAGGCTGCCTGATCTTGCACTTTTTTTTTTTTTTTTGACACGGGCTCTCCCTATAGCCCCAGATGACCTGGAACTCACTATGTAGACCAGGCTGGCCTTGAACTCACAGAGGTCCAGCTGCCTCTGCCTCCCGAACGCTGGGATTAAAGGCGTGCCCCATCACAACTGGCCGATTTTGCACTTTTTTTTTCAAATCTCCAAAACTGAGCTAGTGAAACCACTTTTCTCTATAATATAGCCTGTCTCTAACATTTCACTATAATAACTGAAAGCAAGCTAATACAGTCAGTAAATATGGATTTTTTCTTTCTTTTTTTTCAGAAAGTGTTTCACTATATAGCACACACTGGCCTTGAATTCACTATGTAGACCAGGCCAACTTCAAACTTGTGGCAGTCCTCCTGCCTCAGCCTCCTGAGTTCTGGAATTACAGGCATATATCACCTCCTAGAGTAAATAGGCTTTAGTTGGTGGGTGCTAGCATGCCTGAATGTGACTATCATTGAAATTTATTTATTTATTTATTTATTTATTTATTTATTTATTTATTATTTTGGTCTTTTTGAGACAGGGTCTCCCTGTAGCTCCAGCTGTGCTGAAACTCACTCTGTAGAACAGGCTGGCCTTGAACTCCCAGAGATCCACCTGCCTCTGCCTCCCAAGTGCTGGGATTAAAGGTGTGCTGGAGTAATCCTGGGTTCAGCCATACTCACCTGGGTACTAGGCTCTGCTGGCTCCTCTGTCCACTTTTGTCAAGGCTCTGAACTACACAGCTTCACAGTGAATACGCAAAGTCAGGGCACTGGGAGGAAAAAGCTAGTTCTCAAGAGGTTTTCTCAATTATTTAAATCTGGGAGGAAACATCCACAACTTCTTTCAGCAAAATTCCCCTCTAGCCATCAACCAAAACCAAGTCACGTGACCACTGTCACCCTTTCAGTAAACTGGGCTGTCAACCGGGAGGCTTTGACCAATCTTGATTCATCCCCTGGGGCTGGGCACGTTGCCACTGGAGTAGAATCGAGGCTTTGTGAGGAAGGAAGACAACTGGGAAGCAACCAGCAGTCAGCCAGGTGCCAAGAGAGGCTGCTGTCCCCAGCCCAGGGACGGTGAGTGCAGGGCTGGCTTGTGCTAGCCTATCACAGTTTCCAGCCCCATGGCTGTCCTTCCCCTCATGTTCTCCAAGCTCAAGGCCTGGGAATATTTCAACCACAAACATGCTGCCTCCCTGGACCCCATAACCCACATTCGTCTCTCATCTGGCCAGAACCAAGCAGAATACCAGTGTGTTTGAATTCCTCCTGGTGTGATCCCATGCTTTGCAGTTACATTCGTCTGTTTTCTGTTAACATAATGAAATATCAGAGGCTGGGTCAATTATAAAGAAAAAAATATTTATCGGGCTCACAGTTTGGGAAGCGGAAAGTCTGTCCCCTTGGTGACATACGCTGTGATGCATTAGAGCCCAGAAAGAGAATGGGAGGGCAAGACAGAGCAGGGCGTGGCTTTGAGGGAACCTCTCCTGTGATGGCTAACTCAGAGGTCCACGGAGACACCGTCATCCCTTCCAAGGGCACCATCTCCAGTGACTTAAGGAATTCCCACTAAACCCTGCCTCTTTTTTTTTTCTTCCTTCCTTCCCTTCCTTCCTTCCTTCCTTCCTTCCTTTCTTTCTTTCTTTCTTTTTTCAGACAAAGTCTCCCTCCTTGCCCAGCTGAACCTGGAAACTTTCTATGTGAGACCAGGCCAGCCTCCAATCTCACAGAAATCTGCCTAACCTTGCCTCCTGAGTTCTGAGATTTTAAGGCATGAGCCACCATGCTTGGCTGGAACTCTTTTTTTTTTTTTTTTTTTTTTTTATTGTGAATGGGAAGGTCTCCTTTTATTTTATTTTATTTTGTTTAAATATATATTTTGATACAGATTATCAAATCTAGACCGTGTCCTCCACCCTATCCCCCACCCCACCAGAGCTCATGTATTCTGCCAAACATGCTTTTCATTATCTTCTCAGTCTTTCTCAATATTCTCCATGTGGAAGTTGACTGTTTGAGCAGAAGTTCACTGTTTCAAGTCATTCTTCGATGCAGTCCTTTCTGTTGTTGTTGTTATTGTTGTTATTGTTTCCAATATGCATCATTCCAACTGCTTGGACAAAAGCTCAAGTGCCGTGCACAAGAAATGCTTACAACTAGATAATTGGCAATGCATCCACCAGATGAAGGATACCATTCGTGTTGTTTTTCTGGGACTGTGTTTACTTACTCAGCATGATGTCCTCTATGTCCAGCCATTTTCTTGCAGCTTATGATGTCATCTTTCTTTACTGCTGCATAGAACTCCATTGTGTAGATTGTACCACATTTTCTCTATCCCCACTCATCATTGAGGGGCATTTGGGATTGGTTCCAGCTTCTTTGCTATTGTGAAGAGAGCTGCAATACATGGCCGTGCATGTCTCTGCAGTGGGGTGAGTCTTGAGGCTACATGCCTAGGGGTGGTATGGCTGGGGTCGGGTTGGCAAGTTCATTCCAAGTCTTCCAAGGGTTCTCCACACTGCTTTCCATAGTGGCTGTATGAATTTACATTCCCACCAGCAGTGGATGAGGTGTTCCCCTTTCCCCACAACCTCTCCGCACTTGGTATCATTTGTTTTCTTGATCCTAGCCAGTCTTATTGGAGTAAAATGAATTATCTTAAAAGTGGTTTTATTGCATTTCCTTAATGATTTTTGTTGAACACTTCTTGAGGTGTTTCTCAGCCGTCTCTAATTCCTCCTCATTTGAAGTCTTCGTTCAGCTCTTTTGCTCCATCTATTGAGTGGGTCATTTGTTTTCTTTCTTCTTTGTTTTTTGAGTAGTTTATATTTTGGAAATCAGCGCTGCCTCTAAAAGGTCCCATTATCTCTTAGCATGGCCACACAGGGGACCAAGCAGCAGAAAAAAGAGCTGCACCCAAGTCATGAGCCTTGGGTGGATGTCATGTCCAGCCGATCAAAGGCCTGAAATCTGTTTCTTTGGAGACCACGTATGCTGTGCCTGTGCCCGTTCTGTGTGTCTGGGCAGCTCTGCTCTCCTTGGCCCATTCCCCAGGCCGTTGGTCTCCATGGTTCTCTGCAACTGCATTTCACTATGGGCTCAAATCCTGTAACAGAGCAAGCCTTACGTCACGGCCCCCGCAGCAGGTGTGTCCCCTTTACCTTACATCACGGCCCCCGCGGCAGGTGTGTCCCCTTTACCTTACGTCACGGCCCCCACGGCAGGGGGTGTCCCCTTTACCTTACGTCACGGCCCCCACGGCAAGGGGTGTCCCCTTTACCTTACGTAACGGCCCCCACGGCAGGGGGTGTCCCCTTTACCTTACATCACGGCCCCCGCAGCAGGTGTGTCCCCTTTACCTTCAGCATGGTCTTGTTTTGTTGTTTTCCTTTGAGACAGGAGTCATCGTTTTTGTTACTTATCTTGTTGCTATGTCCAAATACCTGACAGAAGCAATGAATGAAGGACAAGTTTATTGGAACTCACAGTTTGAGGGTGCAGTCCATCATGGCGGGATGGCATGGTGGCAGGAACATGGGGGATCCACAGTCAGAAAACAGAAAAATGCTGGTGGTCAGTTCACTGCCCTCTTTTTTTTTTTTTTTTTGTAGCCCAGGGAACTGTGCCACCTTCATTTGGTGGGTCTTCCCATCTCAGTCGAACTAATGTAGATAATTCCTCACGGATTCCTGGAGACTTGTCTCTTCCTTGATTCTATATCCTGTCAAGGTGACAATCAATACTAACCATCACACTCACCAGGTAGCCAAGGGTGGCCTTGAACCCCTGATCTGCCTGCCTTCATCTCCCAAGTGCTGGGATTACGGGCATGTACCACCATGCCCAGCTAACATGGTCTTTGTATTAATTAGCTTTCTATTGCTGTGATAAACACCAAGCCTAGAAGCAGCTTGGTGGTGGGGAGGGTTTATTTGGCTTATACATCCTGGTCCCAGTTCTTGGGGAAAGTCAGGGAAGTGACTCAAGCCAGAATATGGAGGCAGGAACTGGAGCATAGACAGCAGAGGAACGCTGCTTTCTGTTTTGTTCCTCTGGCCTACGCCCAGCCTGCTTTCTGATATGCCCAGCCTGCTTTCTTATACAACCCTGAACCACCTGCCCACGGGTGGCACCACCCACAGTGGACTGGGCCCTCCCACATCACTCAGTAATCAAGAAAATGACGACAGACATGGCACAGGCCAGTCCCTGGAGGAAGTTTTCCCCGGGTGTTGAGCTGACAGTTGAACCCAACAATTCATCTTATTTAAGTAAACCTTTCTGGGGCTGGAGAGACGGCTCAGCAATCAAGAGCACCAACTGCTCTTGCAGAGGATCCGGGTTCAATTCTCAGCACCCACATGGTGGCTAGGAACTGTCTTTAACTTCAATTCCAGGGGAGTCTGACACACTCTTCTGACCTCCGAAGCATTACACAGCACAGGTGCACCTACCTACATGCACACAGTATGCTCATACACATAAAATAATTTTAAAAAGTAAACCTTTCTATGTATTTTAGATTCTTGTAACTTCATTTTTTTAATTTCTTTTTTATGTGTATGAATGTACTGTCTGCATGCAGGTCTGTGCACCCATGTCGTGCAATGCCACGGAGGTCAGAAGAGGGTGTCAGATTCCCCTGGAACTGGAGTTCTCCTGGAATTGGAGTTACAGACGGTTCTCAGCCACCATGTGGGTGCTGGGGATCGAATCCGGGTCCTCTGCAAGAGCGGTCAGCGCTCTTAACCGCTAGGCCATCTCTCCAGCCCCAGATTCTTGTAACTTCAAACAGCAACATAGGAGCTGGAGAGATGGCTCAGTGGTTAAGAGCACGGACTACTCTTGCAAGGGTCTGGGTTCACTTTCCATCGCCCACATGGCGGCTAACCACCATCCCAAACTCCAGTTCCAGGGGATCTGATGCCTTCTTCTGACCTCAGGTCTTGAGGCTTGGTGGCAGATGCCTTTGTCCACTGAGACATCTCTCCAGCCCTCAAGGGTGTTCATAGAGTGGAATGGGTAATGAATTCTTGTTCTGGGGGTTTATATATGTAGATAAATTTGGATTTATCCATGGATTGCCCAAATCAGCACTTTTCTCTGTATGTAACATTCACACAAAATGTGACTTTTTCAGGCTCCAGGAGCATTTAAAATCCTAGGTTTGGAAGAGGAAAAAGCCCAAGATGAGGCATGAATACAGCCCAGCACAGCTGTGTGGCCAGGGTGGCTGTCAGCCCCTCAGTCCTCTGCATGAGAAGTTAGGTAGGGCTTGTGCCCAGGCTTGCCCGTAGGCTCAAGGCTGGAAAAGGAAGGCTGATCATGAGAGGAGGGCCACTGTCACAGAGAAGTCCAACTGGGGCCCTTTGCTAGACAGAAGGGATGGTCCAGTGGTCCTTGCTAGACAGAGAGATGGTCCACTGGTCCTTGTCTCAGGGAAGCCATGTGTTCAGGGCCATCGTGGTCTCAATAGGGCCCTGCACTGGGATGTTGCAGTCTGGGCTCTGAGTTCAGAGGGGCTCAGTGGGAAGCTAGAGCCAGGATCCAGTGGCAGGCAGTGGGTGGGAGACGACCCAGATGTGAAGGGCTCCAGATAAACATCAGACAGGGCTTTTGCTGGAGATGGACTGAGTGACCAGACATCACTGCAGGATGGTGGATGTTACAGATTTTGAGTGTGGATCTTGACTGTCCCTGAAGGCTCATGTGTTGAAACCTTGGTCCGAACCCTGAGGTGCTGTTGAGCTGGTGGAACCTTTAAGGGGTAGGGCCTGGTGTAAGGAAGTTAAGTCAGTGGAGCATGTCCTTGAAGATATTAGGACCCAGGGCCCTTCCTGTCCCCCCTTCCTGTCCCACTTCCATCTGGTGTCCAAGCTCTGTCCACCCAAAGCAACAGGGCCAAGTGGCCATGGACCAAAGCCTGAAAACCATGAGCAACAGCCCTCTCATTTATTTATATTTATTTATTTATAAAATCTTTTTTAGATTTATCTTATCTCTCTGAGTATGCACATTTTCCCACATGTGTGTGGGTACCTGTGGAGTCCAGGACAGGGCGTCAAATCCTCTGGAGCTGAAGTTAAAGGTGGTTGTGAGCCGCCCAACATGGGTGCTGTGCACTGAACTCAGGTCCTCTGCAAGAGCAGTATGTGCTCTTAACTACTGAGCCCTGGATCCCTCTGTCCTGCTCGTGGCATATTTTGTGGTACAGAGGATTGAACTCAAGGCCTTGTGCATGCTAGGCAAGTGTTCTACCTCTGAGCTACACCCCCTTCCTGATCCCAGCGTCCTTTGTGCTCAGGGCCCCATACGGCACTGGGAGAATCCAACACCAGAGACATGTTTCCCTCACAGGTTTCCACACAGCCTTCTCTTCTCCTCAGAATCGGGCTGCGTTGGTGGTGTGTAGGTGGTGTGTAGGTGGCAGACACTTTCTGACTGGTGTGTGGCAGTACCAGGCACCAGAGCCTGGTCTGTGCTGCAGCTTCTAATTAAGCAGACAAAACTTAACTCCATTTGGGAGAACTCTTTAAAGGCCACACACACCCTCCAATTCTCACCCCATTCATTTTTCATCACGTGTGAAATCAGAATTAATTTTATTTATTTATTTTTTTAATCATTTTGAGACAGGGTCCCCCTGTAGCCCCAGCTGTCCTGGAACTCGCTATGTAGACTAGGCTGGCTTTGTACTCACAGAGATCCACCTGCCTCTGCCTCCCAAGTAATGGGATTAAAGGCGTGTGCCACCACGCCCAGCTCTTATTTGCTTATTTTTAAAAAATATTGTTATGTGTATGAGTGTATTGTCTGTAAGTGCACCCATGCATGCAATGCCTGCAGAGGCCAGAAGAGGGTGTCGGATCCTCTGGAACTAGAGTTACAGAACAGTGTTAGCCATGTGGGTGCTGGAAGCTGAACCTGGGTCCTCTGCAAGAGCAGCCAGTGCTCTTAACGGCTGAGCCATCTCTCCCTGTTCGGTTGCTTGCTTGCATGCTTGTTGATTGGCGTGGAGTCAGAGTGTGCCCACCATTCATGTAGAGGTCAGAGGACAACCCAACAGTGTCGGTTCTTCCTCCCCAACATAATGGGTTTTGAGGATCAAACTCAAGTCGTCAGGCTCGATGGCTGGCAAGTGCCTTTACCTGTGAACCATTTCATGAGCCAAAGAATCTTTACTTGTTGACACAAGCATTCAGCAACATCTCTTCTTCATATGCAAAAATGTATTTTGGGACTTAGCATGAACCACTGAGGGAAAAATAGGTTTGCAGATAGAGTTTTAAAGAAAGTCAGTCACCTCAGCGCCTAGAGGCTTTAAGCAAGCGACTGGTTGAGAACTCTTTCTCTCACACTTCCTTTGTCCTTTTAGGGCTGGAACTCTGACTTTGTGCATTGTGGGTAATCACCCTACCACCAAGCTACATCCTTAGCCTTAAGTACCATATGTTTATTTGTTTGTTTGTTTGTTTTGAGACAGGGTCTCCTCGTAGCCCCAACTGGCCTGTAGTGTGCTCTGTAGACCCTACAGAGATCCACCGGCCTCTGCCTCCTGCTGGGATTAAAGGCATGTGCCAGGAGCCTGGCCTGAGTGCATTCCATGCAGATTGTTTTGTGGATATGCTTTCCAGTTTCTTTACTGGCCCCTCCAATGGCCATCATTCCATTTGGTGACAAGAGAAGTCACTCTCTCAGAGAGAGGCATTGGCAGGCCGTGGTGGCGGTTGTAGGTCTGAACCCCATGCCCCAGAGTCTTCGAACTATGGCTTTCCATAGCCTCTCGCCAGCCTGGGAGAAGCCACCATTGAGGCTTGCTGTACAAGTGTGTGCATCCTTGTGGACATCTGTAAGTGATGGATATGTGGGGTGGCAAGGAAGATGTTAGCCTTAAGCAGACCCAGGTTCCCATCCCAGCTCTGCTATTTTCCAGCTGGGTGACTTGGAGTAACTAGCTGTTTTCCATACATCAATTTGTTCATCTGCTAAGCAGGGCTTATGGTGCCCGCCCGTCCCACACGGTTTCTGTGGGAGTGGCGGTGGGATGTATACAAAGTGCTCTGTGCTGCATGAGTACTCCAAAAGTGCCTCTTCTTCCTTTACTCAGAGTACTTCTTTTACTCAATTTAGAAGGAATGGCTCTGCCTGTTGGCTAACTGGAGAGTCTCAAGATTATGTGGATGACTATAGGATCTTCTAGCAGGACGTGGTGGTGTTTGCCTACGATCCCAGCACTTGGGAGGGCGAGGCAGGACAATCCCAATACATGATTCACATGTATGAATTTACAATGAGACTTTGTCTCAAAATGCCCCAAACCAAACCAAACCCCAAACAAAAAATACAAATCCCCTTGACATTGCAATTCTGCCATCCTTTTAAAGCCTTACAAATGCGGGAAAGATATTAGCACACACTTAGGCTGGGAGCTCACAGACAGGGGGCGTGGCTTGGTTGTCGAGGGAGGGCAAACACAGGATTAGCTGCAAGGGTCTATTTTTCTGGCTTTCTCAGTTAAGCAGTTTTCCCATTTAATTAAACAATTTCATATTTATGACCAGAAACAAAAGTCAAAATGCTCATGAAAATAATTCTATTCATTTGTCATTATGAAAGAGCATAACACATAATCAATTTGCTTTGATTAATACACTTCTGTGATTATGCAATGTGGCCCAAACACTAACAGCTTGTGACGAACCCGGAGAGTCAGAGGCTGCACACAGCTGCTTCAAGTCATGTTTTCAAACGAGAACATTTATTTTTCTGATGTAGCTGGGAAATCTGGGCCAAGGGGGCCAGGAAGGGGTGCTTTCAAATGGGCAATCTGAACATCTAAAATGAAATTTATTTCCAACTTTTGAGTTGTGAAACAAATCATAAAGCAATTAGATTGCACTCTGGTCTTTTTTTTAAAAAACTATTTAAATAAAACCAACTCAATTTTGGTCCTTCCAGAAAAACATACAAAGAAAGCTGAGTCTGCTCATTTGTTTAACTGCTTTTTTGTCTTGTACGTTGGCTGTTATTGTCCACAACATCTTGTCCTCAGACCCAACATGTGCAGTAGTCACACGGAGAGCAATGTCCCATGACAGCAGTGGACTGGAGTGTGCAAGAACATGAGGTGGCTGAAAGTGCAGGAGTGTATGTGTGTGTGCAGGAATGAGTGTGCATCTGAGTGTGAGCATCCATTATATGAGTATCCATGCACTGTGTGAGAGTGCATGCACTCACACTGTGTGAGTGTGAATCTGTGTTTCCATGTTAGCATGCATGTGTATGAGTGCAGATATGCATGTGTGTGCATGTACTGTGTGAGTGTGCCTGTGGCTGCATGTGTGTTTGTGAGTGTATGCACGAATGTGACTATATGCATGTGTGTAATATGAGCGTGTGTGCATGTTGTGAGTGTTCATACATGAGTGTGAACATATGCATGTCTGTGAATGTGAGAAAATATATGCACATGTTGTGTATGTGTGTCACTGTGTGCTTGCATGTGTGATATGAGTGTGAGCATGTTTGTGCATGTACTGTGTATATGTGAGTATGCATATATGTAATACATGACCATAAGTGTGTGTGAGCATGTATGTATGTTTATTGTGTGAGTGTGCATACCTGCAGTGTGTGACTATAGCCACGCATAAGAAAAGACCCAAAATAAGAATATGTGTGTGTGTTTGTGTGAACACACATGTAACTGTGTACATGTGAAAGTGTATACTTGCATTTGAGTGTGGATGCATGCATCCGCGTGTGCATGGATGTGTGCATGAGTGCACACGTACAAGTATGTATGAGCTTTTGCACATTTTTGGGCGTGTACAGATTCATCTGCATATGAGAATGCTCCTATGTGTATGCGTCGATGAGCATGAATGCACATGCAGGGAGCTGTTGTCCGACCGCTCTGTGCCTTCATGGGACCAGCCCATGGTCTTCTATGGAAGTTGTCCTGCCCAGGGTTGGATAAGCCCCTGACCCAGGGCCTGTGCAGCCTCTGCAGGCTTTAGAGATGGGAGCCAGTAGCCTGGGACAGATCTGATGGCTTTTCTAAGCCTCTTCTGGGAGAAGAGGGCAGAACCTGCCTCTGTTGGTTTCTGTGAGGATACGCTGAGCTTCTCTCCAGCTCCAGGTCAACAGGGCAGGGCCCTTCATACCCTGCTCTCAAGTCCATGGCTAGAGCACTGTTAACATCTAGTGTAGAGAGACATGTTAGGGGCCTTACTGGACCCTCACCTGAGGAAATGGAGAACCCCGCTTGGCCCCATTCCCTAGTCCTTGCAGCCTCCCCAACTTTAGTCCCCATAGGTCCTGGTGGTCAGTCTGAAGGAAGAACGAAGTTGGGCCAGGGTGACTGTGAGGCCTCATAGACATTAGTGTGCTGGCTGCTGGGACAGAGCATCACAGGCTGGGTGGCTTGACCAACAGGAATAGATTTTCTCCCAGCTCTGGAGACTGGAAGTAACATCACAGTGCTGACGGGGTTGGTTTCTTTTGAGGCGTCTCTCAGCTCTCAGATGGCCGCCATCTTGCCGTATTGCCTGTCATCCTCCCTCTGTGTGTCTAGGTCTCAGCCCTCTTATTAGGACGCCAGCCTGTTGGGTCAGGGTCCATGCTCCTGGCTCTGTTTTACCTTCATTATCTCTCTAAGCCTGAATCTCCAGGCACAGGCACAGGCACATTCCGAGGTGCTAGTTAGGCCTTCAGTGGAGTGACTTGGCAGGAACCCCGCTCAGCCCCTGGTTTCATTAAATTCAGGCTTCACGTGTGAGGGGACCTCCTAGGCATGTGCAACCTGAGCATCACAACATGACATGCCATCTACACAGTTTATGCTCCAGAACCATGTAATAGAATGACAAAGAAACACTCCATGATTTTGTGTGTGTGCACATACATGCTCATACATACAGGGTTTTGTGAATGTTCGTGTGTGTGCAGGGACACATGTGTGCACACACATCTGGAGGTCAGAGATTGATATAAGGTATCTTTCTCAATTATTCTCTCTCTCTCTCTCTCTCTCTCTCTCTCTCTCTTTCATCTCTGTGTGTGTGTGCCTGTCCACATGCATGGTACACATGTGGAAGTCAGAGGACAACATGCCAGAGCTGATTTTCTCCTCTACCATGTGGGTCTTGGGCCAGGAATCAAATTGGGTCATCATCTTGAGCGGTCTCACTAGCCCTCCACTGTATTTTTAAATATTTATTACTGTTATTTTATGTGCATGAATGTATTGCCTGCATGTATGTAAATGTACCCATTACATGCAATGCCTGTGGAGGGCAGAAGAGGGCATCATATCCTCTGGAACTGGTGTTTTGGATGGTTACCAGCCACCATGTGGGTGCCAGGGATCGAATCCGGGTCCTCTGCAAGAACAGCCATGTGCTCTTAACTGCCAAGCCGTCTCTCTAGCCCCTACCTCATTTTTTTTTTTTTTTTGTCTTTTTGAGACAGGGTCTCCCTGTAGCCCCAGCTGTCCTGGAACTCACTCTGTAGACCAGGCTGGCCTTGAACTCACAAAGATCCTCCTGCCTCTGCCTCCCAAGTGCTAGGATTAAAGGCGTGCGCCACCATGCCCGGCCATCCCCCACCTCATTTTTTAAAGACATGGTTTCTCACTGACCCCAGAGCTCACCAGTGAGACTAGCCTGGCTGGCTAGCCCTGGAGATCCACCGGCCTCTGCCTCACCAGCCCACAAACTACTAGCTTCTACCACTACACCAGGACTTTTTACCTGTGTTTCAAGGGTTGAGTTCAGGTCCTTGGCTCTTTCGTGGTGAGCACTTTTCCAACTGAGCCATCTCCTCATCCCCTCAACATGTTTTAAGTAAGTTTACAGTTCAGCGTTTGGCTACACTCATAGCTAGCCCAGGATCTGTACACCCAGCGCAGACTGTGGGTTGGACCCACCTGCTTTGATGCAGAAGGTCGAGGTTGGAGGCAGGGAGCTGGTGCCTAGGGATTTCAGCAGGGCCTGACAGAGTATCTGGGGCTGTGAAGACCTGGGCTGTGATGTGAAGAATCTTAGCATCCCTAACCAGCAACACCCTGAGGGATCTCCTTCACCAACCCAACACTGTGCTGGAAGCCGCCCATCCTGCAGTAGGGCTGAGGGATTCCTTCCTGTCAGCTCTAGGTGAGGAATCCTTCCAGTGCGTTGGGATGGGACATGGTGCCTGTGCCTTTGAAGAATAATGACTAAGAATACAAATCAGGGATTACGGAGGAACTGTGTTGTATTTGTAGACCATCCCTTTTGCAAACATACTAATGTATTTTGAGACTGAGCAGTCTTCAGGAAATCTGCCCGCTGGTGTGGTTTGGAAGAGAGTCACTCAGCATGCCGATGAGTCGCTGATTAAACCCACATTCCTTCGAGAAGTCGCTTAGCTCCTGCCAAATGCTTAAGCTAGCTGTTCCCGTGTCTTTGCCTGGGGGGAGGTTTTACCTGGCACTGAGGTGGAATCTGAAGTTCAGTGAGAGGCTTGCTGACCCCAGGACATCCTCCCCCTACCTCCAAACCCCCTCCAAGCCTGGGAAAATTGGGGCTTGGGACATTTTTGTTGTTGTTTTTCTTAAGGTGTAATTGACCTACACTGAAGTCAGCATTTTTAAATGGTACAACTTGATCAGGTTTGACACACGAGCACACATGGAAGGAGTCCAGTAATCAAGTCGGTGCACACAGCTGCCACCCTAGAGTATTCCTGCTCCCTGGGCTTCTCCTGCCCTTCTGCCTGCCCACCAGATTTCTGTCAGTATTGCTAGGTTTTCATTCTTTTCTTTAGCATGTGCTTATTTAGTGTGATATGTGTGTGTGTGTGTATACATGTGTGCCATGGCTCACATGTGGAAACCGGAGGACAAGTTGGCAGTAGTTGGTTCTCTCCTTCTACCATGTGGTCTCGGGGATTGGCGACACCCCTCTGTACCTGCTGAACTATCTCTCATGTCTTGATTTGTTTTCATTCCTCAGGATTCTTACATGAATGGAATCATACACACTTCTTTGTGGGGGGCTTAGTTTCTTTTATTCAACATCATTATTGAGTGGTTCGTTGGGACTTTTGCATAACCGTTCCATGATGAACTCACCTTGCACTGTAGTTTGTTTGTTTTTTTCATTTCCAGTATTCTGTCGCTATATGAACATATAGCACTGTTGTTTATGGCATCACCTGTGGATGGACATGTGCTTCCTGTTTTTGTCTACTGCCACAAATGTTCTTGTGGCAACCCTCTTGGGCACTTTTAGTAAGTTTTGGGCATACATATCTTGGAATGGGATGGTTAATCAGATAGTGGTTGTGTGACTATTTTGGATTTTTTGAGACAGGTTTTTATACCATAGCCCAGGTTGGCCTCAAATTCCTTATGTAGACCAGGCTAGCTTCTAACTCACAGTGATGTTCCTGGCTCTGCTTCCTGGTTGCTTGAATTACAGGTGTGAGCCACCATGCTCAGCCAGGACCCCACTCATTAGCCCTAGCTGGCCTGGGTCTTACTATGTAGCACAAGCTGGACTTGAACTTGATAATGCTCTCCTGTTGCCTCCCAAATCCTGGGATTATAGACATGTCCTACCACACCAGGCTGACTTTTTAAAGAAATTCCTGAGTTGCTGTTGAAAGCCATTGCGTCTCCTCTTCCCTTCAATAGTATATGAAATTTCCCATTATCTACATAATGCTCACACACACTGGCTATTTTTAATAATTTATCTTTATCATTGGTTTTAACTAGTCTGAATATATATATTTTGTTGTGTTTTGTTTGTTTTTAGAAAGGATATCACTCTATAGCCCAGGCTGTCTAGGAACTCACTGTATAGATCAGGCTGGCTCTGAAATCATGACAATCCTCCTTCCTCAGACTCCAACATTCAAGACTACAATGAGGCACCACACTCAGAATAACTTTTCATTTATTTATTGTTTTGTATGTGTGTATGTGTATAATGTGTATGAGTGGGATACATGCCACCCCACATGTATGAAAAATTTTTAGAAGTTGACTCTCTCCTTGCACCATGGGTTCCAGGGACCAAACTCTGGTCATCAGGCTTGGTGGCAAGTGTTTACCTACTGAGCCATATCCTGGGTCCCCAGCTAACTTCCCTTATTGCTTATTGTGTTTGGGTTTTATTGAGATTCTTGGATTGGTGGGTTTATTGCTTTTATCAAATTAGAAAATCTTTTTTGAACACATCAAAAATTAAATTAATTATATTTTATGTGTAGTGTTTAACCTGTATGTATGTAAATGCACCCATGTCATAAGGCCTGCAGAGGTCAGAGGAGAGCATCAGATCCCCTGGGACCGGAGTTACAATGGTTGTTAGCTGCCATGTGGGTGCTGGGAACTGAACCCAGGTCCTCTGCAAGAGCAGTCAGTGCTCTTAACTACTGAGCCATCTCTCCAGTCCCAGAAAACATATTTTAAAGAAATGTGAAACACCTTTTTTAAATGTATTTATTTTATGTGTGTGTTTTACCTGCATGTGTGTAGGTGCACCACATGCATGCAGTGCCCACAGAGACCAATAGAGGATGTCAGATACCCTGGAACTGGAGTTATCCACAGTTGTTGCCCTCCATGTGGGTGTGCAATACTGAACCTGGGTCCTCTGAAAAAGCAGCCAGTGCTTTTAACCCCAAGCTTTCTCTCTAGCTCCATTAAAAATGTTTTTAAGATATTTTATTATTTTTAAATTTTACATGTATGAGTGTTTTGCCTGTTTGCATGTAAGTGTACCATGTCTATGCAGTGTTTCTAGAGTACAAAAAAGGGCATCAATCCTCTGGAACTGGGGTTACAAGCAGTTGTTGTTGTATGGGTTTTTTTTTTTGTTTGTTTTTTTGTTTTGAGACAGGGTCTCCCTGTAACCCCAGCAGGCCTGGAACTCACTATGTAGACCAGCCTGGCCTAGATCTCACAGAGATTCTGCCTGCCTCTGCCACCTGAGTGCTGGGATTAAAGGCATGCGCCACCACGCTCAGTGAAATTTTTTTAAAATATTTTATTTTAGTTTTGAAATTTCTATTATTAATTTTTTGGTCTTTTTGAGACAGGGTCTTCCTGTAGCCTTAGCTGGTCTGCAACTTGCTATGTTGGCCAGGCTGGCCTGGAACTCACAGAGGGAGACGTGCCTGCCTCTGCCTCCTAAGTGCTGGGATTAAAGGTGTGTGCCACCATGCCTAGCTTTACTTACTGTTTTTATTTTATGTATATGATGTGTATTGCCTGCATGTGTGTAAGTGCACCTGTGTTGCGCAGTGCCCACAGAGTCAGAAGAAGTCATCAGATTCCCCTGGAGCTGGAGTTAGTTGTTAGCTGCCATGTGGGTGCTGGGAATCAAACCCAGGTCCTCTGCAAGAACAAATGGTGCTCTTAACCACAGAGCCATCTCTCTAGCCCTAGTTACAGACAGTTAGCTGCCATGGTGATGCTGGGTCCTTTGGAGAAGCAGCCAGTGTTCCTAACAGCATGCTATGCCAGCTCTCCAGCCCCTTTAGAAAACATTTCTGACCATTGCCTCTTCAAACTTTGTTTTTACTCTCTTCCCTCCTGAGACTCCTGTGACATGCAGTGAGGCTGCCAAAACTCAGAGTTCACTGATTCTCTTATTTTTTTCTTTTTCCTTTTCCAAAAAGTCTTTCTGTATTCAATTTGACTGTTTTATATTATCTTTGAGTTCACTCATCATTTCTTCTGCATTAATCTGCCATTAATCTCCTCTCCACACTCTTCAACTCAGACATGGTAATTTTCACCTCTAGGATTCTAATTTAGGTCTTTGTAATGTCTTTGGTGTTTCCACGTATGCTCTTAAACACATGCAGCTCAGTTACAATAATTGTTTTAAGTCTTTGTGTGCAATTCCAACATCTGTGGCAGTTACAGAGTTTTAGTTAATTGGTTTTTCTCATTATGGGACCTATTTTCTTGGTGGTAATGTCTGTTGGGTGCTGGATTTTTTCTATAAATATTCATGAGCTTGTTGTCCCAGTTTAGTTACTTAGAGATGTAGTTTAAGGTTGCTCAATTAAAAATGTTTTACAGGGGGCTGGAGAGATGGCTCAGCAGTTAAGAGCACTGGCTGCTCTTGCAGAGGACCCAGGTCTGAGTCCCAGCATCTACATGGTGGCCAACAACCATCTGTAACTCCAGTTCCAGGGGACCTGATGCCCTCTTCTGACCTCCGTGGGCATTGCATGACACGGGTGCACTTACACGCAGGCAATACAGTCATGTACATAAAATAAAAATAATAAATAAAATACTTTAAATGTTTTATTATGCACAGACACATGCATGCGTGCGTGCGTGCGTGTGTGTGTGTGTGTATTCTATGGTACTCGTGGAAGTCTAAGGAAAACTTGTGGGATTCAACTCTCTCCTTCCACCAGGTGGTCCTGGGGCTGGACTCAAGTCATCAGGCTTGGCAACAAGTGCCTCTACCCACCGAGGTATCTCCTGGTCTGTAGCTCAGTTCTCAGAGTGCTTGCCTAGCATGCAAGAGGCCCTGAGTTCAGGTCCCAACACTACATAAAAACTAAACATTGTGGTTCATGCCAGAAATCCCAACTCTTGGGAAGTAGAGGTACGATAGTCAGAAGTTCAGTGTCATCCCTGGCTTCACAGGGAATTTGAACCCAGCATATGCTAAAGATCCTGTCTCAAAACAAACTTGGGGGGAAAAAACTTTAAGAAAAAGAGATATAGCTCTCAGTGGGGAGATAGCCTGTGAAATGAGCATTGAGTGACTGCATGGTCATGTCAACATGACACGCAGTGATACACACCTAGATGGCATAGGACAGAGGTTCAGTGTGGCCTCCTGAAGTGACTGCCATGAAGGAAACATGGGCTGCCACTGCGTAGCACAGCCTGCTGTGTTACAGGCACACCTTTAAGTAGTGGAAGGGCACTGTACGAGTAGATAGCCATTGCCATCATCCTTGAAGCATAGCACACCCCACTGCTGTCGTCATGGGGTGCTATGTCGCCATGATATCATGATGGTGATGATGTCACTAGATGAGAGGAATTTTTCAGCTGCATTATAATCTTTCAGGACCACTGTTGTGTATGCCAGGGCAGAATGCTCCCCTGTGAAGGCGATTATTCTCTCCTGTTAGGGCCCTTGAAGAGCCAAACTTGACTTTTTTTTTGAGAGTGCATTATGTTCTTCCCTTCCCCTGTGGATATTCTGCTGTCTTTCCTATGGGTCTTTCCTCCACCCCAGGTAGCTTCTGCATGTACCTGCACTGCCCTGAGTTTTCCTTACCCGAACAGACGCTCAGCAGATCGACAGCTCTGTCTCTTCACAACTCTCCTTTCTCCAGCCTTCTGCACTGTGCTGCCTATCCAAGCTTTATGGGTCAGTCTTCTTTTCTCTTTTTAAAACTTTTATTTATTTATAGGAAAGGAGGGAGTGTATCATACAGCTCGTCTGGAGGTTGGAGTGAGACCTGTAGGGGTCAGTTCTCTCCTTCCATGTGGGTTCAAGAATCAAAACTTAGGTCATCAGTCTTGGCAGCAAGCACATTTATCTGCCAACCCTTAGTTTAAAAATATTTTATGTGTACATGTGTACTGTCTGCATGTATGTGAACGCACCTGTGCCATGCAATGTCCACAAAGGTCAGAAGAGAACGCCAAATTTCCCTGGAAATGGAGTTACAGACAGATGTTAGTAGTCATGTGAGTGTTGAGAATGGAACCTGGGTCCTCTGCAAGAGCAGCCAGTGCTCTTAACTGCTGAGCCATCTCTCCAGCCCCATGTATTTTTTAAAAAGGGGATTGCCCCCAAACCAGGTTGGATGGCACACACCTTTAATCCAGTACTCGGAGAGGTGGATCTCTGTAAGATCAAGGCCAGCATGGTGTACATAGCAAATCCCAGGCCACCTGGGGCTACAGGAAGACCCTGGAGGTGGGGAAGATTGATTGAGAGATTACCCAATAATCTTGGCTTACTCAAGTGAACCCTTTCAAGGACTGAGCCTTCTCTCTAGAAAGATTTGAACTGTGTCCAAGGAGCCATGTGGCCAGGAGCTGTGAACTGCCTCTAGGAGCCCAGGGCACCCACAAGGCAGTAAGCAAATGCAGCCTCTGTTCTGTGACCAGGAGGAAGTTCATGAGCTTGAGGCAGGACCTGTGCTCCAGAATGGTATCCTAGCTAAGCCAGGGATTTTGGACCCAGAGCCGTGAGCAAAGACCAAGCTCATCCATGCACAGACTTGTGGCCATGGAAGCTGTCTGGTAGTAAATGTGTGGTCCTCAAGGTATTGTTTGTGGCCATTTGCAATAGCAAAACTCACGAGTATGTTTACCACTACTCCCAAGGAAGATGGGACAAATTTACTCATGATAGCATCCCATTATTTTTTTTAAGATCTATTTTGTTTTTAATTGGTAGGTTGGGGGTGTGCACATGAGTGTAGGTGCCCCAGGAGTCCAGCAGAGGACTGCCAGATCTGCCTCTGGTCAGCCACCCAGTGTAAGGGCTGGGAACTAAATTCAGGTCCTCTGCAAGAGCAATACACAATCTTAACCTAGAGCAGTAAGCGCTCTTAACCCCTCAGCCATCCCTCCAGGCCCAGAGTCCCACTATTAATCTAACAAAATCTCAACGAGGACTCGTGTGAGGACCAGCATGGCACTTTGGGACACTTCTGCCAACTCCAAGATGGTTTTCAGACACTTAGATTACGTCTTGGTTGAAGGAAGCTAGATTTCTGATCAAAAACGGATCTGGGGCTTGGGGTGGGGGTAGGATTCAGTGGCTAAAGCGCTTGTCCAGCAAGTGTGAGGATGACCCAGTTTGGATCCCCAGAACCCACAAAAGGGTGGATGTGACTGCCTGCCTACAAGTCCAGCCTCAATGAATAAGCGATAGATGATCCACACCATCAGTCTTGGGCCTCCACATGTGTGCACACCCACACACATGCAAATCATGAAGACTCACACATCTACATCACGTATACCCCCAAACAGGGGACAAATCCCGGATCTGTTGGGACGACAGTGCAGCTTAGGAGTGATGCTTATCTGTGCATTTTCACTGTCTCAGCTCTATCTAAATCAGCCATTTCAGTAAAAAGCTGTGCTTCCTTTTGTTGGAACACGATATTTCAAATCCCACATCTGCGTGTGGGACAAGCTTGTTTCTATTAGGGTTGTCCCTATTTGTAAGGCCACATCTGCAGAGGGGGCAGGGTGTGTATATAGACCTCCATATGGAAGAGCCCTAGTTACTTCTGTGTGTCTCCATGTGTGTGCACAGCATGAACATGCTCCTGCGCTGACTGGCTCCTGCGGCGCGGCATGGATCCAGCCTTCCTGCTTTGCTTCCTTCTAGCTTCCTTCTTGGACAGCAACAAACCTGCCTCTCATCACCCCTGGTTTATGTCCTTTTCTGTTCATCTCTAATATGCATATAAAGTACTTTCATAACTGTTCAGCTGCAGCTCTATGAGAAACACCTTTGCCGGCCACGGCATATGGTTTATGTATCATTTCTTTTGTCTTCAACCTCACAGTTTTCAAAATGAAATTTGCAAAGTTGCTTGTGACAGCTAAACACACACACACACACACACACACACACACACACACACACACGAGTTCCCACCGAGGTTATATCATACAGTAAGTTCCTTTCCCTTTTCGCATGCTTTTCTTTCTGTGATTCAAGTTACCCATGACAACTGATAATCTGAAAACAACTAGAGAGATTCCACAGAGAGGTGGCTTGTAAGTTTTCATTTGCATGCTGCTTTCAGTGGTAGGAGGAGATTTCACACAATTCAGCGAAGTCTAGGATAGGAATCACACCTCGGTCCAGTGTATCCACACTGTATATGCTGCATACCGGGCATTGTCAGGGCTTGAAGATAATGCAGGATGACCCGAAGCAGATGACCCTCCTGAAGAAGCATCAGAAGGTCACTAGGAAGCTAATGCTATGTCACAGTGCCCATGCCATTCTCCCCACCTCATCTCATCCCGTGTTGTGTCACCACAAGAATGACAATGCAATTCAACCTTCTGAGAGAATGTGCTCCATTAACATAACTTTCATTTCAGTATTTTTTTTTCATTACAGTGTATTTTTATAATTGTCCTATGTTATTTGAGTTACTTTTTTTTTTCTTGAAACAGGGTCTTCGTATAGCCCCAGCTCACCTGGAACTCACTCTGTAGACCAGGTTGGCCTCGAACTTACAGAGATCCACCTGCCTCTGCCTCCCTAATGCTGAGTGCTAGGATTAAAGGCATGCGCCATCATGCCTGGCTTAAAGACAGTTCTTAGCCACCATGCAGGTGCTGGGAATCGAACCTGGGTCCTCTGCAAGAGCAGTCAGTGCTCTTAATTGCTGAGCCATCTCTTTAGCCCCAGAGTTATTGTTACTCTTTTACTGTGCCTAATGTATAAGTTGAACTTCATAGATATGTATAGGAAAAATACTGTCTCTTTAGGGTCTAGCACAAGCTGAAGTTTCAGGTGTCCTCTGGGGCTGATGGCATGCATCCTCTGCAGATGGGAGGGGGGGGCCCTGAGCAGGTGGTGTAGTTCGATTCATAAGTTGTAGCCTTTTTTCCGTGCTAAGATTCTCTGGTATCCTGGCTGACTCTTCTGTTTCTAGTTGGTATCTGTCCATTAAAGTTCATGCTCTGCACCCAGCAGCGCACAGCAGCCCGCCAGTATCTGTGAGAACTGTACTCGATGCCTTCCCTTTTCCCAGCCTTCCCAAATTGTGTGTCTGTGTCTGTGTCTGTGTCTGTCTGTGTATACCTGCACGTGGAAGTCAGAGGTCAACCTCAGGGTCATTTCTCAGGCACAATCCACCTTGTTTTGTGAGACACACTGTGTCTCATGGGACCCGGGACTCACTGATTTGGCTAGGCCATCTGCCTAGCAAGCTGCAGGGACCTGCCTGCCTCTGCTTCCCCAGCATCGGATTACAGGCATGTACCTCTGTGCCTGGGGTCAAACTCAGACTCTCATGCCTGCATAGTAAGCACTCTACCAGCTGAGCTGTTTCCCCTGCAGCCCCCTCTAGGGCCTGGCTTTTGAGAGCAACATTTGAAATTGTGTGTGTGTGTGTGTGTGTGTGTGTGTGTGTGTGAGAGAGAGAGAGAGAGAGAGAGAGAGAGAGAGAGAGAGAGAGAGAGAGAGAGAGAGAGAGAGAGAGAGAGACAGAGAGAGAGACAGAGAGAGAGAGAGAGTTTTATAGACACGAACAACCTTGCTTGGGAACAGAAGTTGTCTTGTTTTCAATTGAAATCAGTTGATCCCAAGACTTGGGTCCAGTCCTGACACCCTTTCTTAGTGTCAGTTTTCCCATCTGTAGCTGGGTACACTAACAACCCAGCCTCATAGGAGAGGAGTAGATGAGGTAATGTCCATTGGCATAGCACCCATCGTGCAATGAATCTATAATTATGAAAATACTTCATTGATAATTCACCATTATCACTACCAGCATCATCCTCACAGTGGGGTACAAGAAGAAGGTAAGGGGCTGGAGAGATGGCTCAGCAGTTACGATATGAGGACTGGCTGTTTCTGTTTTCTTTCTTTTTTTTTTTGGTATTTTCGAAACAGGGTCTCCCTGTAGCTCCAGCTATCCTGGAACTCACTCTGTAGACCAGGCTGGCCTTGAACTCACAAATATTCACCTGCCTCTCGAGTGCTAGGATTAAAGGCATGCGCCACCACGCCTGGCTAGCACTGGTTGTTTCTTTTTTTTTAATTTAATTTTTTATTTAATTTTATTTATTTCTGTATGTGTATGAATGTACTGTCTGCATGCAGGTCTGTTCACCCGTGTTGTGCAATGCCGTGGAGGTCAGAAGAGGGTGTTGGATTCCCCTGGAACTGGAGTTCTCCTGGAATTGGAGTTTCAGATGGTTTTCGGCCGCCATATGGGTGCCGGGGATCAAATCTGGTCGGCGCTGTTAACCACTAGGCCATCTCTCCAGCACTGGCTGTTTCTACAGAGGACCCAGAACCCACATGGAGACTAACAACTGTCTGTAACTCGAGTTCCAACCCCACCCTCTTCTGGCCTCAACAGGCATTGCATACATGGGTGCACTTACATACAGGAAAAATGCTCACACAGAAAATTAAATTAAATTTTTAAACATTTTTAAAAAGAAGAATATTCAGGGATATCAGGAAATACTGCCCTCTGTGGTTGCCTTTATCAGTGATGGGGCCTGGGAGGGCCTTTCCTTATGAGCGAGGACGGGGAACAAATGTGTGACCATGTGGTTTGGGGACCAGCGAGCCCTTGATCTGTGTTGGTGGCACCTGTGCGTTATTAGCAGGATGGATCCTGAAATTGGCTGTCACCGAGAAGACGGACTCATCTGTCTTCATGCCAAAAGACGTCCTCAGCTGGATGTGATGGCACATGCCTATAATCCCAGAACGTGATAGAGGCCTGAGGACCAAGAAGCTAGGGCCATCCTCAGTTACATCATATAAGCTTGAGCTAGCCTGATCTACATGAGAATTTGTCTTTAAAAAATTGCCTTCAGCAGAGAAATTTCAGGAGTTCATCTTGGCTTATATGCTACTTCCAAAGTGTTTTATGTTTTACTGAGAAGACAATACTAAAACATTACAGAACTTTACAGTGTGTGTGTGTGTGTTGCTAGGGATTAAACCCAGGGAGCTACACATGCTAAGCAAGTGCTCTACTACTGAACTACAACCCTCTCCCTAGAAGTTACTTTTGGTTTCTTCTTATGAATGTGTGTTTTATGTGTGTGCCTGCATGTACGCACGTGTGTGGAGGTCAGAGACTGACACAGATACTTTTCTTGATCCATCTCCACCTTATGTATTGAGATAGGGTCTCTCACTTGAACTCAGAACTTGCGGTTTCAGCTAGTTTAGACAGCTTGCTTCGGGGGTCTCTGTGTCTACTGCTCATGGGCTGGAGTTACAGGTGGAGTGCCACACCTTCCTGGCATTTATGTGGGTGCTGGGAATCCATTGGCCAGCCCCAACCCCAGAAATAACTTTATAAAAAACACATGACCATAGTCCCCACACCCAGCTGAGTTCTGTTTAGATAGCAGCCTTTCCCCGCCCCTGCCTGAAGTTTTCATGGATGTAGACTTTTTTATGGATTGTAGTATAAACCTGTTTCCCTGTTGCTTTCTAGTCTTTATGATGCTATTTCATAATCTGTAACAGTTTTGTCAAGGGAGTCTCCATTTTCACTGAACCATCTTTTCTGCTGAATGAAACATCTCCATAAATAACTTTCTTTTGTTGATTTCCTTGGGATCTATCCCCCAGAGTAGGCATTTTCAGCCAAAGATAGGAATGTTTTATGGTTTTGTTTGCAGCATTTTGCATAGATAAATCATTACATGCTTTATTATTTGCTTTTGCTCTTTGAGATGGGGGGGGTCCTCTCACTATATTGTTCAGCCTGGTCTGGAAATATTAAACTCAAGCTGTCCGCCTCCCTCAGCCTCTACATGCATACCTAATATTACAGGCACAGGCCATGCCCAGCTCATCTTTTTTTTTTTCTTGTACATTGATCTGTGTTTCATTCACTTGAAACCATTTGAGGATGTAATCAGACATCTAGTGGCCCAAATGGTCACTAATAAATTTATCAAGGGGTCATAGTTTGTAAAGGATGATTTTCCTGATTTCTTTTGCCCCCAATGCTCTCCCCAGACCCTCATTTTCACTTCTCCAGCCTTTTGAATAGAAGTGTCCCCAAAGTCTCTATCCTGAGAACCTCGTCTGGTATTTACTTTGCTATGAACCTGCGTCCTATGAAGGACCATATTGTGTGCAGATGCTGGGATGCAGCCACATGATTGAATGTAAAGAGTTGAGGCATTTAAAATCTTTTTTAGAAACCAGGACACAAAAGAAGATATATTCTCTCTCTCTCTCTCTCTCTCTCTCTCTCTCTCTCTCTCTCTCTCTCAAAAGAAAAGCATAAAATTTATGGGATTGGATTTCCTGTGGAGTCTGCTTAATACTACAGGCTGTGAAGGACAGGGCATGGGGGGGGGGCGAAGGACTTGGAGGTAAAACTGTGGTTCATGGCCCCTCTAGAAAACAAATTCAGACAGGAAGGCAAAATAAGAGAAACACAAAACTCAATCGCAGGGACCTAAGCTGTACCCTTTCTTCTCAGTTTCTTCTCAAATCTGTAGTTCTCACATGTGGGCTTTTAAGAGAAGAGTAATTTTACAGGTACGTGTGCCCTATCAGTTCTTGATAAAGCCCTGTCCCCTTTGGAAGACCGGCCCAGATGTGATAGCAGTTGTTAAAGACCATTATCTTCAGCATTACCAGCTTTGGTAAGGAAGGAAATGGAAGAGGAGGCCATGCAGAGCACAGGGAAGCGGCCTCAGAGCAGAAAGTTGGGTTCTCTTCGCTTTAGAACCTGCTACCCTGTCTGCAAAGACTGTAGGGTCCTGCTCAAGCCTGCAGTTCCTGCTCAGCTTCATTCTCTGTTCGGCAAGGACAGGCGGGGACCTCCTGGTCACAGACCAGCCCACAGCAAGGGAGAAGGCTGATGTTTGCTGCTGTCCCCGATGGAGCTGGTCCTGGGCCTCTGGACGCTGGCCTTGCTGAGCCAGGCTGCTCACGGTCTCTCTGGCCTAACTTGGGTGCTGTGGAGAAGAGCAGAAGTGGGCAGCAGGTGGAGGTCCAGATAGGAGCTGAGAACCTGCTGCCCAGATACCCAGCCACATACAGATTCCTGGGGCAGACTGAGGGCCTCAGGAGATCAGGGAGGTGGGCCAAGGGGAAAGTCAAATGTCCCCGCCCTTGAGTGCCCTCTTCATGTGACATTCCCCCTGGTGTCAATACACAGACTGTCTACCTACCTCTCCCTTCTTGCTAATTGACTTCAGCTTCTTCTGCTTACTGATTGGCTTTCTGAATTGGGTTCAGAACAGCACTGGAGATGGATCTCAGAAAGGCTTTGCTGGCTACATGGAATGTTTTACTTATGCACCAGCCAGAAGAAGACTAGGCATGGCTGGGGTCCTGTGTTCTCTGAGAATCCCAGCTTGGTACTGTTAAAGAAGAAAGGGTTGGGGGCTGGGGAGATGGCCCACTGGGTATGGTGCTTGTGATGCAAGCATAAAGATCTAGGTTTGGATTCTACCATCCACATGAAACAAAACCCACCCAGGGTGGTAGTCCATGCCTAGGACCTCAGCACTGAGGTGGTGGATCCATGGGGCTCCCTAGACAGTGAGCTCTACTTTTAGTTAGATACTCTTTCTCAAAAACTAAAGTGGGGCTGGAGAGATGGCCTAGCAGTTAAGAGCGCCCAGCTCTTGCAGAGGACCCGGGTTCGATCCCCAGCACCCACATGGCGGCCGAGAACCATCTGAAACTCCAATTCCAGGAGAACTCCAGTTTCAAGGGAATCCGACGCCCTCTTCTGACCTCCGCGGCGTTGCATGACACGGGTGCACAAACTTGTATGCAGACAGTACATTCATACACATACAGAAATAAAAATTAAAAAAAAAAATATTAAAAAAACTAAAGTGGAGAGCTATAAGGGAGGATACCTGATGTTGACTTCTGACCTCCACAGGTGCATACACAAGGGTGGGGGGATGCTGGGGGGAGTGCACAGACTCATTTAAAGAACTGCATAGAAGACTTTATTTGGGACCATTGAAGTAGGGTTAGAGACTGAGGGACCACAGCCAGATTTTGCAGTGGGAAAGAGGCTAGGCTCAACTCTAAATAAAGCTCAGCCAAGCACCAGGGCAGCCAGTCAGGAGACCAAGCATTGCTAAGTGGAAACTCGGGGTTAGGGGAATTCTACTTAAATTCACTGGACAGGACTTTTGGTCAGAGCGAGCAGACGTCACCTGGGGTCTGTGGAGCTTGATTCCAATCCAGAGAGGTCAGATGAAAAGAATGTGCCTCTTGCTAAATGGACTAAGCAGGGCTGGTGACTAGCACTGGATTTTACAGGGAAACACACAGGCCCAGGAAAGCCTCGGAACCTCGATTAATTTTGGTCAAGCAGAGAGCCTTGGGCTCAGTCACCAAGGGCCCAGGGCCAATGGAGTCCCCTTTTACATTCCAGATCAGTGCTGAAGAATTACAGGCTGGAGAAGGTGCAGCTGAGCAGTAGAACACATGCTGGGCATCTCCAAAGCTCTGGGTTCCATCCCTAACACCACCGAAGTATAAATGAATAAATAAATAATACCTCTTTTTTGTTTGAACCCAAATACCAATTCTGAGACTAGTAAGTGCTTTATATACTCAAATTAACAGCTTAGTTCTTTTGTTGTTTTGCTTTTACGGTCTCTATCCTCCCCCCTCAAAAAAAAAGTTACCCCCTTCCGTGTCCTTGTCAAGTCCTGGCCCATCTGAGGATGGTGAGATAGAGCTTCACTTTACCCCTACCTTCGAGATGAATTTCTTCTTCCTAAGCTTGTATATCATCACTTAAGATAACGAGACTTTAATTCAGAGTTTAAAAGTTGCATTGTGGCCGGGATATGGCTCAGGTAGTGTGTGTCCTTAGCATGCAAGAGGTCGTAGATTCAATGCCCAGCACATAAGAGTTACCTTGGGGGCTGGAGAGATGGCCTAGCAGTTAAGAGCGCCGACCGCTGTTACAGAGGACCCAGGTTCGATCCCCAGCACCCACATGGTGGCCGAGAACCATCTGAAACTCCAATTCCAGGAGAACTCCAGTTCCAGGTGAATCTGAGACCCTCTTCTGACCTCTGCAGCATTGCACAACACGGGTGCACAAACCTGCATGCAGACAGTACATTCATACACATACAGAAATAAAATTTAAAAAAAAGTTACCTTGATGCCATGAGCACACCAGGGCCGTCCCTATGAGCCACCGCTGTAGCATGGCTGTGACTTTTCACTGTGTTCCTGTGCTATTTCTTTCCTTCCTTCCCACACCCAGCACAGGGCTGGTCCTGTGTGGAGACTCTTGTTAAATTCTACTAAAATGACTGATCTAGGCCAAGGATGTCAGGATGATTAGTCAAGTGTCCTCACCTCCAAGGGGTAGGAGTGAGGGGTTGTGGGGCTTCCTGGGTGGGAACAAGATGAACTTAGGAGCCCAGAGAGCCAACACAGGGTCCAGTTTTGATGCACTCACCCAGACCTCTTGGATCTGAGCTCTTCAGCTTCCCCTAGACTGGCGGGGTGCCACCTCTGCTGGGCCTGTATAGACTGCTTGGTGTTCTGGGGGTTTCCATAGCTCTGCTCTGCAACTTACCATATTTTTTTCCCCTCCCTATTCTTCTCTGTTCAGAAGTTGGAAGGAGTCTCCAAGCTACGGACTGTTCGAGAAGCCCCATCTGAGTGCGTCTGCCCCCCAGGTAAGTGACAGTCTGTTCTTTGCTGGATCCTGACTTGTCTAAACCGTCTTTCTTTCTGCTGTGTGGATGCAACTGCTTGGTTAAGAGTGCGGTCTAGCGGTCCAGGCTCTGGCCCTCTGGGAACCAAGCTGGGACCTGTCCTCCATGGCCTTACCTGGCAGGCTCATTGGTCAGAGACAGCAGCCTGATGACCTGATGTGGTTTGCTCAGCACCACTGGTCTGGGAGCTCAGGTAGTGTCAGTGCTGGCTTTGAATAAAGAGGAGAAACCAAGTCACTGCCCCACTTTAAATAAGTAGAATCAGTCGGTGGGTCTTCAGCATAATGCCATTGTGTGGCAGAGCTTTGTCCCAGGCATGTGGAGGGGAGTCTGGTCAATCTGGAAGGGTGGTTTGCATTTTTTGTTGGAAACAGAGGAAGGGGCCAGGAAAGTCAATGATCAGGAAGGATGGGAATAGAATCGGGACTTGGGAGCTCTTCATCCTTTGGCTCAAATCCAGATGCTCCAGCTGTGCCCTGGAGAGCATGGACGTCATTGAGCACTGTGGTGTGTAGTTTCTACTCTGGGTCTTTTTAGAGTTAGAGTGACCCTGGCCTGGGATGGCAAGTGAAGCCTCAGAGGGAGGGGCTCGTGTGATGTGCTTCAGACTTCTCAGCATGCTGCAGAGGTGGCTTCTCTTTATTTCTGATTTTGGTGGATATACATGTTCATATACGTATGCAACACAGATATGTGTACATCCAGACGTGTGTACACACGTGCACATGCATGTGGAGGCCAGAGGTCAATGGCAGGTGTCTTCTTCAATCATCATCTATCTTAATTTTGGAGACAGGGTTTCTCACTGAGTTGGGGCTGGGCTGGCTGCCAGGGAGTTCGGGGATCCACCTGTCTCCACCTCCCCAAGACTAGCATTGCAATGAGCATCAACACACCCAGCTTTTTCCATTAGATCTGAACTCAAGTCCTCCTGTTCATGTGGCTAACACTGTACTGAAAGCCATCTCTTCAGTTCCAAGAGGTGGCTTTTGTACCCAGTAGGGAGAAGGTGAGAGCTGATGGTGTTCTCTGTTGTCACCCCTTCATGAGCACAGCATCCTGGTGTTGTCCCAGCATACCTAGAAACCAAACTCACAGACTATTCACATCTCAAGGTCGGGAACATTCCTCTGCAAAGGTGGATCTGATGGTGGGAAGTCCAGTCTCTGGACCCAGTCGGGGATTTGGTGGTTGAGCCTGAGCTAGCCCTTAGTAGATACTCCAAGATTTTAAAGAGGACAAAGGGCCGGGCATGGTGGCACACACCTTTAATCCCAGCACTCGGGAGACAGAAGCAGGTGGATCTTTGTGAGTTCAAGGCCAGCCTGGTCTATAGAGTGAGTTCCAGGACAGCTGGGGCTACAGGGAGACCCTGTCTCTAAAAGACCAAAAAATAAATAAATAAATAAATAAATAAATAAATAAATAAATAAATAAATAAATAAAAAAAATAATAAAGAGGACAAAGGATGGAACCAGTAGAGCCATCATTCATAGACCAGAAATCAGATATTATAATTTAATTGGGAGAAATTCCAATCCATAAATGAATTTTTAGATGACCTAGAATGGAATTGATCCTTCTCTTCCTTTTCTTTCTGAGTGCCGCATTGGATGTACCATCAGCTCTCCATTCCTACAGACTCTGAGCTGTAGATTAACCTGGGGTTCAGCCAAGGTTATAGATTGAAAGTATTATGTTATTATTTCCTAACAACTGTACTATAATACTCATTTACATATTACAGATAACCCAGAAGTGATTTAAATAATCAGGAGCTTGCATGTAGCATATGCAAATGCTACATATGCAGTGCTGTTTTTATATAAGGGACTTGAGCATCTATGGACTTTGGTACTCTGAGTGGGGATAGGAAGGCCTTGAAGCAATTTAAAAAATTGGTTTTGGGGGGCTGGAGGGATGGCCTAGTGGTTAAGGAGCACCAACTGCTCTTGCAGAGGACCCAGGTTCGATCTCCAGTACCCACATGGCGGCTGTCTTTGACTCCAGTCCCAGGGGAATCCAACACCCTCTTCTGACCTCCACAGCATTGCACAACCTGGGTGCACAGACCTGCATGCAGACAGTACATTCATACACATAAAAAAACTTTTCGCGCGCAGGTGCCCACAGAGGTCAGAGAAGGCATTAGATCCCTGGAGCTGCAGTTACAAACAGTTGTGAGCTGCCCAGTGTGGGTGCTGGGAACTGAACCCAGGTCCTTCGCATGAGCAGCAAGTGCTCTTACTGGCTGAGCCATCTCTCTAGCCCTTATAGGTGTTTGTAAATTTGAGGCCACAGCCATTCATGAGATAGTGTAGGTTAGCACTTTGCAGCCAGCTGTTTGAATTTTAGAACTATTATAGAGTGGAATAAAAAACCGTCAGAGTGAAAGTTCAGTTGTTTGTAGGTGTGTCCTCGTGATACTCGAAGTGGGTTTTGCTGTGGTTGCAGAGGGAATGTTTGAGTCCCAAATACAGAAGACAGACGGAAAGAAGAGGAGCAGACAGTGAGAAGGCACCAGGCTCCTGAATAAATGAGAGCTGGGCCATATCTAGGAGTGGGCATTTCCTAGCTGGGTGGGCATTAATCAGGAGATGACCATAATATAGGGTGGGCCCGGGGGGCTTATTTGGGGTGGTGGAGAAAGTACAGTAAAAGCCAGTGACTCAGAAGCAGCTAGTCCAGTCCCCTCCCTTACTTTGGGGTTGGAGAGAGGTTCCTGAACCAACGAGAAGTGTCCCAAAACAGTGTTTCTTATAGGACTACAGGGCTAAAGAAGTGGGTGGGTGGGTGAGCAGATCTGAGAGCAGTACTCATTCACCAGAGGAAGCAGGCGCTGTTTTCTGTTAGATGCAGTGGTTAATATAGGTCTACCTTTGACAGATTCCTAACCAAGAAGTTTCTCTCTCTCTCTCTCCTCTCTCTTCCTCTTCCTTCTTTTCCTTTTCCTCCTCCTCCTCCTCCTCCTCCTCCTCCTCCTCCTCCTCCTCCTCCTCCTCTTCTTCTTCATCTTCAACTTCTCCATCTTCTTTTCTTTGAAACAAGCTCCTATCCAGGCTGGACTGGACCTCGTGGCAATCCTGTCACCTCAGCCTCCCATATGCTGGGATTACAGGCATGAGCCAGAGCCCAGCTTTAGTTTGCCATTTAGTGTGCTCTGTAACACGGAAGGACAGTTGAGCATGCTTCTTATTCAGAGGGTGGCTGAGTGTGCAGAATTCTTATTCTCTGATGAAAAGCTTGTTTTTATTCTGCATTTGTTTGTTTTATTAGAATATATTATACACTGTGGTTTACATGATGACATTTCATACATGTATAAAATGTATTTTGATCATATTCTCCCGTTACCCTTGATCCTCTTCGAACATAATAATATATTTCCTCTTTTACTTGTGTGTCTTTTTCTCTTTATGATCCATGAGTTTCATTACGGTTGCTTACAGGAGCGTGGGTGAGGGGTTACTCACAGGAGCGTGGGTGAGGGGTCACTCACAGGAGCGTGGGTGAGGGGTCACTCACAGGAGCGTGGGTGAGGGGTCACTCACAGGAGCGTGGGTGAGGGGNTAATTTGAGACAGGGTTTCTCACTGATTTGGTGGGCTGGCACCAGGAGTTCAATCACCTCGTCTCCACCGCCCCAAGACTTGCTGTGCAATGAGCATCAACACCAGCTTTTCCCATAGATTGAACTCAATCTCCTGTTCATTGGTGGCTAACACGTAACTGAAGCCATCCTGTCAGTCAGAGGTGCTTTATGTACCCCAGGAGGAGAGGAAGTTGGTTCTCTGTTTCACCCTCATAGCACGGCATCGTGGTTCCGAGACTAGAAACCAAACTCACAGACTATTCACATCTCAAGGTCGGGAACATTCCTCTGCAAAGGTGGATCTGATGGTGGGAAGTCCAGTCTCTGGACCCAGTCGGGGATTTGGTGGTTGAGCCTGAGCTAGCCCTTAGTAGATACTCCAAGATTTTAAAGAGGACAAAGGGCCGGCATGGTGGCACACACCTTTAATCCCGCACCGGGACCAAGCATATGCAGTTTGTATCTTGTAGTTCAAGGCCAGCTTGGTCTTATAGAGTGAGTTCCAGGACAGGTGGGCTACAAGGAGACCCGGTCTCTAAAAGACCAAAAAATAACATAATAAATAAATATATAAATAAATAAAAATAGAATAATAAATAAATAAATAATAGAGAGGACAAAGTGGAACCAGTAGACGCCATAATTCATAGACCAGAAAATCAGATATTATAATTAATGGTGAGAAATTGCCATCCATTACATGAATTTTAGTACCTAGAATGGAAGATCCTCCTCTTCCTTGTCTTCTGGAGTGCCGCATTGGATGTACCATCAGCTCTCCATTCCTACAGACTCTGAGCTGTAGATTAACCTGGTCACCAGGTATAGATTGAAAGATTATGTATTATTTCTACAACAACTTGTACTAGAATACTACATACATATTAGCCCAGATAACAGAATCATAAATTATCTAGGCTTGCATGTACATATGAGCAAAATGCTACATAATGACAGTCTTTATATAAAGGACTGAGTCATGTAATGGAGCCTTGGTTACTCTGATGGGGAAGGGAAGGCCCTTGAAATCAATTTAAAAAAATTGGTGGTGGCTGGGGGTATGAGCCTAGGAAGTTAGACGGTAGCACCAACTGCTCTTGCAGAGGGACCCAGATTCAGTTCCCAAAACATACATAGCAACTAACAACCATCCATAACTCCAGTCCAGGGGAAATCCAACACCCTTTCTTTGGCTGATCCTCACAGCATTGCACAAAAGCTGTTGCACAGACCTGCATGCAGACAGTACATTTCATTACACATAAAAAAAACTTTCTCGCGGCCAGTGGCCACAGAGGTCAGAGAAGGCATTAAGATCCCCTGAGCGCATTACAACAGTTGCCTGAGCCTGACTGCCAGCGTGGTGCTGGAACTGAACCTCAAAGGTCCACATAGCAGGAGCAGCAAGGCCTCTTACTGGTAGCCATCTCTCTAGGCCCTTATAGTGTGCTAAATTTACCACAGCCATCTGATAGTGTAGGGCTTAGCACTTTTGCAGCCAGCTGTTTTGAATTCTTAGACTATTCAAGAGGGAATAAAAAAACCGTCAGAGTGAAATGTTTCAGTGTTTGAAGGCTTGTTCGCTCATGTTAACTCAGAAGGTGATCGCGTTTCGCTATCGTCGGTCGCACGATCGAGGAATTGTCATTGAGTCCCAACAATACCAGAAACAGACGAAATGGAAAGAGGAGCGACAGTTGATGAGTGGCACCAGGCCCTGAATAAATGAAGAGCTGGGCCATATCTTAGCGAGTGGCATTCCAGCTGGTGGGGCATTAATCAGAGATGGACCAAATATAGGGTGGCCGAGGGGGCTTATTTGGTGGGTGGTGGAAAAGTACTAGCTAAAGCCTTGTGACTCGAAGCAGCTAGTCCCGTCCCTCTCCTAGCTACTTGGGCGTTGGTAGAGAGTGTTCCTGAACCATACGAAAGTGTCCGCAAATAACTCAGTTTTCTTATAGGACTACAGGGCTAAAGAAGTGGGTGGGTGGGTGAGCAGATCTGAGAGCAGTACTCATTCACCAGAGGAAGCAGGCGCTGTTTTCTGTTAGATGCAGTGGTTAATATAGGTCTACCTTTGACAGATTCTAACAAGAAAGTTTCTTCCTCTCTCTCTCTCCTCTCTCTTCCTCTTCTTCTTTCCTTTTCCTCTCTCACTCCCTTCCCCTCCTCCTCCCTCCTCTCTGCCCTCCCTCCTCTTCTTCTTCATTGCGTCAACTTCTCCATCTTCTTTTCTTTGAAACAAGCTCCTATCCAGGCTGGACTGGACCTCGTTTGGCAATCCTGTCACCTTCAGCACTCCCAATGGCTGAGATACAGGCAATGAGCCAGACCAGCATTAGTTTACCATTTAGTTGCTCGTAACACGAGCTAAGGACATTCTTGAGCATTGCTTCTTTCAAGAGGGTGGTCTGTGTTGTCCATATTCTTAGTCTCTGATGAAGCTGTTATTTCCTGCATTTGTTGTTTTATTAGAACTATATTATACACTGTGTTTCATTGATGACATTTTCATACATGATACAATGTATTTTTGATCATATTCTCCCGTTACCCTTGATCCTCTTCGAACATAATAATATATTTCCTCTTTTACTTGTGTGTCTTTTTCTCTTTATGATCCATGAGTTTCATTACGGTTGCTTACAGGAGCGTGGGTGAGGGTTACTGCACCAGGAGCGTGGGTGAGGGTCACTCACAGGAACATGGTTGAGGGTCACTCACAGGAGCGTGGGTGGGGGGTACTTACAGACGTTGGGTGAGGGTCACTTGCAGGAGCGTGGGTGAGGGTCACTCACAGTGAGCGTGGGTGAGGGGTCACTCACAGCGAGCTTGGTGAGGGTCACTCACAGGAGCACAGATGAGGAGGTACTCACAGGGTGGGTAGGGGTCACTCACAGGAGCACAGTTGAGGGGTCACTCACAGGAGCTTGGGGTGGGAGGGGTCACTCACAGAGAGCGTGGGGTGAGGGTGCTTACAGTGAGCGATGTGAGGGTGCTTAACAGGAGCATGGCACTCATTACCAAGTGGTTCTCCCTCCTCCAGACAACTGCTAACTGCCTGTGAATCCTCAACGAAGGGTGTGGCCTCATGAGCTCTCCCCTTCCCTTTGCAGCCAGGCCTGATCTTGTCCAGGAAATCTCAGCTGCTGTGAGTTAAAAGGGGCAACATCGTACCATGTGAAGGGCATTGCATGCTGTTTTTATGATGTTTGTTTGTGTGGGTCCTTTTTCCAGACAGGTCTCCCTGCAGCCCAGCATTCCTGGACACTCTATAAAACCAGACTGGGCTTGGATCTCACAGAGAACACCCTGCCTCTGCCTCCCAAAAAAAAAAAAAAAAAGTGTGTGCCACCATGCTGTAGGTAAATGCTGTTTGGGGTTTTTTTTGGTTTTTTTGTTTTTTTTTTACTTTGTATGTGTATGAATGTACTGTCTGCATGCAAGTTTGTGCACCCGTGTCGTGCAAAGCTGCGGAGGTCAGAAGAGGGCGTTATATTCCCCTGGAACTGGAGTTCTCCTGGAATTGGAGTTTCAGACGGTTCTCGGTCGCCATGTGGGTGCTGAGGATTGAACCCAGGTCCTCTGCAAGAGCAGTCTGTGCTCTTAACCGCTAGGCCATCTCTCCAGCCCCCCCCCCATGTTGTTTGTTTCTTAAGGCAACTATGGTGCCATGTGCAAAGGGACAGATCGGGGTGTGACTATCTGGCAATCATCTGGTATACAGCCAGAATGGCACTGCCCCTTTCCCCACAGTGGGGCATTTCACCATCTTATAGAGCCCTTATTTTCCAATTGAACTTGCCATGCTCAGAGTCACAGCTTTTAGGATTTCAAGAGTCAAGATTTCAGTAGTTGGAGATTGTCATTTGTGGCTTTGGATATTATATTTAGAGAGCTTTTGGGATTTCACTGTTTAGGAGTGTGGCTTTGGGAAGCTGTATGTTGTATGACATAGTCAGGTGTGTGATTATGACATAGACCAGGTAGAAACTTCTTGCTCTGCAGATAGAGGGCACTGTCAACTCCCTACCCTTGTGCCCCCCCCCTTCCTTTGATGTCCTAAGGGCACCTGGCAGCCTCCTTGGCAGCTATGGTTAATATGGCCCTGGGGATACAGCAAGGTGGCTCAACAGGGCCTGCTATCCACTCATGTCCGTATCTTGTCTCCTGCAATCTAAGCTCTCACTTGAGCCCCTGAGGCTGGAGTTCTTCATTAAAACCCCAGCAGGCTGGCACAAGCTGCCTATGACTGGAAAAGGACCAGGACCCTTTACAGCCACACCACAGGCCTGAATTTGCTCCCTGTCTCCCTAGCTCTGATCAAAAGGCCCTGCAGACTTTAGGACTCTGGATATACAGACAGCTTTCTGTAGCTTGGGTCCCCATCTGATCTGAGACACAGGCAGATCTCCACCCAGCTCCTTCCCACAGCCCAGGGAGACAGTGTAATCCTTTGTCAGAGCCTAGCAGTGGGCAGGCAGATAAGCAAGGCCAGAGAGGAGCCCTTCTTTGTGTGTTACCTATTGTGAAGCTGGCTCTGCAGACCCTGAGCAGCCTGGTGGGCTTCAAGCTGGAAGATGGCCCATCCTCATGTACAAGCCTATTGCGGGAAGACTGGCAGGGCCATGCCTGAGCCAGCTCTGCAGCCTTTGGTGGGGGAGGGGCCCTTGACCTTTATATCTTTATCTTAAAAATGGCTTAGTATTGGGTTGTTTTCCCTCAAAAGACTTGTCCAAGTCCTAGTCCCTGGTTCCTGTGAATGGGACTATTTTTGGAAATAGGATCTTTCCACAAGTCCAGTATGCCCTTATCTGGCAAAGGATGCTCTCCAAGCCCCCTGGCGGATGCCTGAAGTTGTGGATAGTGTCTAATCTCATGTGTATGTTTATGTGTATATGTAATCCATCTATGCCTTGTATACAGTCCTATATGTGTAATTTCCCATATGTAAATGCCTATGATAAAGTTTGATTTATAAATTAAGCATAGTAAAAATAGAAGCTATAAATTAGAACAATCATCACAATATATTATAATTAAAGCTATATGAATGGGCTCTGTCTCTCAAAATGTCTTCTCATACTCTACATTTTTTATTTAAAGGAAACTGTGGCTTTTCTTGGAATGTCCAAATTGTTAGCATCAGTGTCGCACTCCAGGGTCAGTATGAAGTTAGGGTTACCTCAGCACCAGCACAAGGTGCTATGACAGCGGATGTAGTGACTGAGATGGTTGCTAAGTGAGTAGTGGGTGGGTAGCATATATGGCATGGATTCACTGACCAAAGGAGTGGTTCCTGTCTTGATAAGAGGAGCAGGATGGTGGGAGATGTCATCCTGCCGCTTGGAACCCTGTGTAGTTTGACACTTATGAGTTATTTGTTTCTGGGGGCTGGAGACATGGCAGCAGTTAAGAGCACTGGCTGCTCTTGCAGAGGACCTGAGTTGGATTCCTAGTACTCACGTGGCAGCTGACAACCATCTATAAATCCAGTTCCAGGGGAATCTTATGCTCACTTCTGATGTCCACAGATATTACATGACACAGGTACACTTACATACATGCAGGCAATACACTCATATGCATAGAATTTTAAAAATGAGTTGTTTCTGAATTTTTCCATTTAACATTTCTATTTTTCCTAGTTTAACAAAAGGTTTTATTTGTGTGTGTGTGTGTGTGTGTGTGTGTGTGTGTGTGTGTGTGTACGCCTGCTTGTCTTTATGTGTCCCACATACATTCAGTGCCTGTGGAGGCCAGAGGAGGGCATCAGATCCCCAGGAGCCAGAATGACAGGTGACTGTAAGCCATCTGATATGGGTGCTGGGAACCAAACCTGGGCCCTGTACAAGAGCAGCCAGTGTTCTTAACTGTTGAGCCATCTCTCCAGCCCATTTAACCTATCTGCATTTTGGTTGACAGTAGGCAATTCAAAATGCAGAAATATCACAGAGATGGGGGAGGGGCTACTGTAATTAAGATCAGGATCTAGCAATGAGATCTTCCATATGTAGGGTGGGCCCTGAGGAGGGGGGAATGAGACACAGAGACACAGTAGGAGGCCATGTGTCAATGCAGCTGAGATTGGAGCTGTGCTTCAGGAGGCCAGGAAGCACTAAGTTACTTGCAGCCACCAGAAATAAGAGTGAGAAAGAGATTTTTCTCCCAAGGCTCCAGAGGAACCAGCCCACAACCATGAGGGAAAATTTGGTATTTTCAGGTACTTAATTTGTGGAAAGTATTGCCTCTCTGGCTCAGAGGAATGAAAACAAGAATAATCCTCCTAAAGAATCCAAGCATGGTGGTGCTTGCCTGTAACCCTAGTACTCCAGAGGCTAAGCAGAAAGATCTGGAATTCAAAGCCAACCTAGACTACAAAGACAAGTGCTATCTCAAAAACAAAACAAAACAAAACAAAAAAAAACCCACCCTGAATGCCTCATTCTATTGCTAGAGGGTGGAAATGTGGGGACGGAAAAGTCCCTGGACTTCCTGAGTGAGTCTGACGCTTGGGCAGTCCCCTGTCCTGTTACTGCCCTTTCATGTTCATCTACAAGGTCATCACCTGACCCAGAGGTACCTGACCCATAGACACCTGACGTCTACCTGCACCCTGGGTATGAGGCCTTTTTTTCTTGCTTTACCTATATAGTTAAGTGTTTTTAAATGTGATTGAAAATTTCAAATGCATGTCTTTGAATTGGGAGTAAAACATGATGCAAAAGAAAAACTACAGCATTACAAGAGGCTGCTAAAAAAAAAGAAAATCTGTATGCTGCTTTCGATCTGTGATGTCTGGTACTGAAGCCACTAGTGGCTTCACATGACTTTTTTTTTCTTTTTCTTTTTCTTTTTTTTTTTTGGTCTTTTCGAGACAGGGTCTCCCTGTAGTCCCAGCTGTCCTGGAACTCACTCTGTAGATCAGGCTGGCCTTGAACTCAAAAAGATCCGCCTGCCTCTGCCTCCCAAGTGCTAGGATTAAAGGCATGCGCTACCACGCCCGGCTCACATGACTTATTTTTAAATATTTATTTTTATCATTTAATTACACACACACACACACACACACACACACATATATATTTGTGTCTGCGTGTAGGTATGCACACGTGCTTGCAGTACCTGTGGAACCCAGAAGAGGGCATTGGATCCCATGAAACTGGATTTATAGGCAGTTGTGAGCCATTTGATATGGGTGCTAGGAATTGAACCCAGAGCTTCTGTAAGAGCACCAAGCACTCTTAACTGCTGAGTCTCCTCTCCAACCCCTCACACATAACTTTTGAGACCTTGAAATGTGGCTCGTGCAGCTGAGGGCTTATGATTTTATTTCATTTTAACTATTTAAAATATTTTATTATTTTTATTTTGTGTGTATGGGTATTTTGCCTGCACCTGCATTATGTAATCCCCGTAGAGTCATTGGATTCCCTTGGAACTGGAACTACAGGTGGTTGTCAGCTGCTGTGGGGGGGGGTAATCAAACCCAGGTCCTCTATAAGAGCAGCTGCTGCTCTTAACTACTGAGCTATCTCTCCAGCCCTATTTAAATCACCAGGTACAGCTGGTGGCAATCTCATTGGAAAATCCTACTTCAGAGGTAATTTATGTGTACATATGTCCGTTGACCTACAATTATACCATTTCCCAACAAACTCAGTATAAGTTGAAAATTTCCTAAGAAATGCTCTTAATGTAAATTACCTTCTGAACATCACATAGCCCATTGTGCCTTAAGCATGCTCAGACATACATTTGTCTAGAGTTGGGCAAAATCATTGAAAACCTGTTTTCTAATAAAGTATAAAATGCCTTATGGGATTTATCCAATACTGTTTTAAAAGTGAAAACTCAGAATGGTCATATAGGCACATTTTTGCTCTATGGTGAAAGCTGAAAAATTGTTAAGTCACCCAGGCAGGAAGATTAGGAATACAGAGTGAGTTGAGGCCAGCCTGAGCTACATGAGAGCCTGTCTCAATAATAATATTAATTAATAATACTATTAATAATAATAATAGTAGTAAATCAACCTATTTGCATGTCAGGCACCACCTGTGTATCAGCGAGTGGTCTTTAGCTCTTCGGACACATTCCCTCCTGCATTATACGCTATGCCCTGCTTTCTGGGGTTGGTAGTTTCTCTTCAACTTGGTGAGTCAGTCTGCATAATAGACAGCAGGTGCTGCTTCACTTGGCTTCACTGACAGGATCCTGTCATGGGCTAGGATGTCCTGAGATGTACTTGGCCCATCTCCCCTGCAGGACATTTGGGTTGTTTCCCATCCTGTGTCCTTACAGACTACGCTGCATCTGTCCCATGCTGGAGGAGAGGAAGGCCTGTGTGTCACTTTGTTCTCTGATTTCCTTCCGCTTTGTTACAAAGCCTCTCCTGAGCCAGGCATTGCTGCAACACCTGGAATGGGGTTGGGATGGAAGGACAGATTCCCTCAGTTTGTGGAGGAAGCCAGCCAGGTGGACCCCACGGTGTGCTGGGGGGGGGAGAGACAGGCCCTGCCTTGGGCTGTGAACAGGCATGACTGTGTTCCTATGAGTGATGGGTCGGGGCCAGCATTGGGGCCTGAAAAGCCTGGATTCAAATCTCTCCATGTAAACAGCCACATGTAGCCCACTTGCCCACAAGCATCAGAACTCAAATAGAGATCTGACCATCCATCGAGAATAAAGTAACAGTTGAAAAATGTCAGGTCACCTTCCCAGAAATGCACAGCTCAAGTGGAGCCAGCCTGTGGTGTACTGGGCTCAGGGGCTCTCTGCACTGATGAGCAATTCCCTGTGTCCTTTCCAGGCTGTCTCTCCTTAGGGTGCTCACTGTGAGGGAAGGCAACAGCCAATACCTGCAGCTAGCCAGGCCTGCTGAGCACAGCCAGCAGGTAAACACCCTCCTTACTCACCAGCCCCAGAACTGGGGACTGAGGTGTTGTGGGTTGAAGTGATCCCAGATTCACAGGCTGAAATCTTAACTCTTTCCGTGCCTTAGAATATGATGGACTTGGAAATGGGTAATTACGGTAAAATGAGACCATGTACATACCTCATAAGATAGTTGGACATATATTCACACAAATGTACACATTAACTTGTATACATTTGCACATATACCCACATGCACACCTATACATATGCACTCACACATGCACATGCATACATCTACACACATACATGTGCACACACAACCATGTGCAGATACAGGGAGAAGTCAGTTGCCTCAAGGGGAACAACCTGCAGATACCTCAAACTCGGACTTCGGCCTCCAGGACCATGACAAAGCAGGCCTCTTCCTTCCTTCCTTCCTTCCTTCCTTCCTTCCTTCCTTCCTTCCTTCCTTCCTTCCTTCCTTCCTTCCTTCCTTTCTTTCTTTCTTTTTTTGAGACAGGGTGTCTCTGTACCCCCAGATGGCCTGGAACTCACTGTGTAGACCAGGCTGGCCTTGAACTCATGAAGATCTGCCTGCCTCTGCTTCCCAAGTGCTGGGATCAAAGGTGTGCGCCACCACGCTCAGCTTAGTCTCTTTCAAGTCGCCCATCCAAGTTACTGTTTTGTAATAACCCTAGTGCATTCATGCAGAGGTTATGGGGTGTTTTTTTGTTTGTTTGTTTGTTTTGTGTGTGCGTGTGTTTAGTATATATGTGTGGTGTGGGTGCATGTGTATGTATGTTGCTGGCGGTACACATATGTGGGTATGCATGTACATGCACACGTGTGTCAGAGGTCTTCCTTGGTCGCCCTCCACCTTATACATTGAGGAGGTGGTCTTTCACCTGGACCCAGCACTAACAGCTTTGCTAGTCTAGTTAGCCAGCTGGCTCCAGGACCCCCGTCTCCGCCTCCTGGTCACTGACATTACAGGTGGCTGCCACCCACCTGGCATTTATATAGGCATTTGGGGTCTGAGCTCCAGTCCTTGTGCTTTCTAGGCAAATTCTTTACCCAGTAAGCCATTCCTCAGCCCAGGGAGTGGAGGCGTCATGTTGAATGGATGGTGCATTTCTGCGTTGCTGTGCAGTGATGTGACCAAATGCCATGAATGTACCACTTGCTGTGGGATTCTGTGCAGATAGATGTTTCTGGTTTGTGATGGGGCTACATTCTGGAAAATTCAGAAAGTGAAATATATTTGCTAGACCTAAACTTCTTGAGCGTCCTACCTTATATGCTGCAGAGTTTCAGTGGTTTCTCACACAATTTCATGACTAACACTTAGCCCTGGCTCCCTGCTGCTGTCCTTGATTGCCAGCAATGACCTGTCACTTATTGTTAGCCTGAGAGAAAATCCAAACTAAAAATCCCAGGTACAGTTCCTTGCTTTTCTTCACCATCATAAAGAGAAACTAAGCCAAACCATTATAAACCAGCATGTCTGTACATCAAAATGGCTACAGTGATCAGAGTGTGTGTGTGTGTGTGTGTGTGTGTGTGTGTGTCCACATGGATGCACATGTGCTTGTATACACAGACCGGACATCAGCCTTGAGTGTCTATCTTGTATTTTGAGACAGGTTGGCTTACTGGCCCGGAACTCACCAGTGGGCTAGCTAGCCTGGCTGCCTCTACCTCCCCAGTGCTGGGATTACAAGCATGTATCATCATACGCAGCTTTTAACATGACTTCTAGAGAGCAGACTCAGGTCCTGGGCTTACACAGCAAGCACTTTACAGACTGAGCTCCCTCCCTAGCCCTTCACTGGTCAGTTTCATGTTATGTGTAGTTTGCCTTTCTTTCTCCCAAGACTCAAGGATCATTGCATAAGAGGTGGTGGGAAGATTGGAAAAGCCAGAGAATGGATGACCACATGGAAACAGTTTCCCAGACAGCCGATCAATGACCAGTATGAACTCGTAGCAATGGTGACAGCATGCACAAATCCATGCAAGCTCAAACTGAACAAAACCTCACCATAGACATGAGGAGGTGGGTAAGAAACCCCAACCCTACCTGAGAAACTATTGGCAATCCATGGCTGCTGGAGACGGGATAGTCAGTTTCGTTTACTGCTCCAGTGGATGAATCCATACCAAAGGGCATTTGGGGACACAAACCTGACTCTATGGGCTATATAAGTATATTTCAGTATGAATGTACTGTCTGCATGTAGGTTTGTGCACCCATGCCTTGCAATGCCGCGGAGGTCAGAAAAGGGGCTCGGATTCCCCTGGAACTGGAGTTACAGACAGTTCTTAGCCGCCATGTGGGTGCTGGGGATCGAACCCCGGTCCTCTGCAAGAGCAGTCGGTGCTCCTAACCACTAGGCCATCTCTCCAGCCCAAATTGGGAATTATTAAGGGAGGTGCAGATATGATAAAAATATATAGCATGAAATCTGCAAACATTCAATACCAGTTAATAATAAAAATAAAATAGCCCCAGAATTGATCCTGGCTTGGGGCAAGTGGCCATTTCCTGAATAATGGCCATGGCCTAGAAGATTGGACACCTTGTCTAGGCTGAGTCATGTGACTGTTCTTGGAGCTAGAAGAGGCAGCTCTGGAGGAGAGTTCACCACCAGAAGCATGTGGAAGGGGGAAGAGTGGCTGTTGCCAAGGAAGGCCTGATTCTGTTCTCTGATCGAGAGAAAGTGCACACGGCTGGCAAATAGCCAATCGAGAACACTTGCATCCTGCTTCAACTGGCCAGATGGTCCTTACTGCAAGTGTAGACAGATTCTGGGTTTGACCCATGACTGTCTCCACTTCAAGCATCCAAGGATGGTCTTGTCCCTCTTTGAATGTATCCAGAAGACAGCATGTCAAGGACTCTGGATCCACTTGCCTGCTAGACCTCTATCATTTACCAACTCTATGATGTTACATAGGCTATTTATCCTCCCTGCACTCTCCAGAGTTTATATTTTTGTTGTTTTGCATTTTGGGTTTTGGATTTTTGAGACGGGTCTCATGCAGCCCATGCTGGCTTTAAAGTTGCTCTGTAGATGGGGCTGTTCTTGAACTCCTGATCCTCCTACCTCTACCTCCAAGTTCTGGAGTTGCAGGCATGTGCTACGCCCAGCATGCACTTGAGCATTTCATCCATGAAATGGGGTTTCTAGCAGTTAAATGCGATCATTGTTGGACTGAACACTTGAATCCACAGAGACAGCTCAAAGCAGGCCGCCGTCCACCTTCCTGACAATGAGTTGTTCGGATCTATCCTGGGGCTGCCAGAGAGGGAGGGAGAGGAAGTACAGAGTTAAAGAGTGGTTAGGAATTTTCTAGAAGGAAAGAACAAAAGCTTGGCAGACTTTGCTGGCATGTCTACTGGGATGTGGGTGGGAAAATAAGGGTGACCTGGGAATGAAGGAGAGTACTCACAAGAACTGTCATATCAGACACTAATGGCCTGCAGAGGCCTTGAGCACCATCTGTGGCTTCTCCTCTTCAGGCTTGTTTCTGACTAGGCTCCCCCCACCCTGGACATTAATAGGAACTTTGTAGAAAAGTGATAGTCCTCTTCATTACCTGTTTGTACCTTTTTACATCATTGTGTAGTATTTTGGGGGCGCTGTGTGTGGTTTCCAGATGGCATGCCCTGGCCTTCAACATGGGGGGCTTTCCAGAAAGGAATAAACAGATTTGTCAGAGATAGAAATTCCCAGCTCTGTGAAAGTGTGTGCAAGTCTGAGTAGAGAGTAGACTCCCGGAGCATGAAACACAACGTGGGAATGAGGTCCGGGCATGATTCCTCTCAGGGATGGTTTACGGAAAATGTCGTGGAGCAGAACAGAAGTGGTAAAGTCACTCGTGCTCAGATCTTTACCTTCTTTCTTGGCCTAGGATAAGAATGAGCTTGGGGAAGGGGCTTGCTCTCGTAGGACTCCGAAGCATGGTTTTTCAAATGGCATGCCCCTGCCCCCTCCTCCAAGTGTTGAATCTGAGTTAACTTGAATTCATGGCAAAATTGAGTGTCTGTAAAGGAGGCATCAAAGGGCTTCAGACAAATCTGGAGATCATCTGTCTGATTCGTCCTTCCCTCCCCACCACCCTTCCTTCCTTCATTCCTTCCTTCCCTCCCTCCCTCCCTTCCTCCCTCCCTCCCTCTCTCCTTCCCTCCCTCTGATATAAACTGAACCTAGGGTATCACATGTACTAGGTAAGCATTCTACCCCTGAGTACCTGAGATATATATATAAAGATATAGATATAGATATAGATATAGATATAGATAGATAGATAGATAGATAGATAGATAGATAGATATTTTTTTTGAGACAGAGTCTCACCATGTAGCCAAGGCTCACTTTGGCTCTGCAATCTTCCTGCCTCAGCTTCACTAGTCCTGGGATTGTCTATGCCTGGGTGGACGGCTGTGGCTGGCATTCATTTTTTAATTTTACTTTTTGCCATGCTGGAGATTGAGCCCGGGGCTTTGTGCACATGGGACAGCCATTCTGTCTCTGAGCTATATGCCCAGCTCTTTACATTTCTTTCTTTGTTATGGTGGTGCTGGGGATGGGACCCAGGACCTCGTACATCAGGCAGGCCTGGCATGGTGGTGCACACCTTTAATTCCAGCACTTGGGAGGCAAAAGCAGGTGGATCTCTGTGAGTTCAAGGCCAGCCTGATCTATGGGGCTACAGGGAGACCCTGTCTCAAAAACAATAAACAAACAAAACAAATACTGAGCTAAACCCCCCAGCCTGATGTGTTACACATACATGTGTCAGAATTCCCTGGAGAATGAGCTAACTCTCAGTTCCCACGCTCCTCTGTGCACAGATGTTTGTTCATTTGCTTATTTATTCAGTCACTCATTCAGATATCCAGATCCTAGTGATGGTGACATTGATTAAGACTGCGAGAGCCAGCTGAAAACCCATTGTTAGAAGATGCTTACAGCTTCTAGAACCATAATAGGCCAAACGCAGGATGCACACTTAAGAACAAAAGTCCCACAGAAACAGACGGAGCGCTGTGCCACGTCAGGAGGGTCTGCATAGCTACATTGGTTTCAGGAGAAGAGAGTGTTTGGGAAAGCCAGAACTGGGCAAGGTTTCGAAGACTGGTTGGCACGCCAGGGAGCTGGGATGGGGACCCAAGTTCCAGACCTGACATTCTGAGCAGGGGGATGTCCAGGGAATGGTCAGACTGTGGTTGGAAGGAAGAGAAGGGGATGAAGATGAGCAGAGGGTCGTCAAGGAGTAGGGCTGTGGGCTGGTGGGGAGTGGGCCTGAGGGTTATGGAGGATCGAGGCTGTATGCCGTGGGACGTAGTGGAATGTGTCAGAATAGAGTTTATCTTCAAGAGGAGAAAACAGCAGGGAGCACAGACTGGACCACAGATCTAGTTCCCAACACCGAGGCTCACTGAGGGGGTTCTCAGGGCAGGCACCCTCTGAGCTCGTCTGCTGTTAGGTCTCCTGAGTCTAGAGCCGAGCCGCACATGTGGAGAAGGGCTGATACACACGTGCAAAAGGCTTCCCTAGGGAGAGGGCCTGAGGCCTTGAAGGAGTGCCGTGAGCACTGATAGAGGGAACAGCTGTGAGAGGCACCAGGCCATGTGGTGGACAAAACTCACAAACAGGATGGATGGAGGGGAGGGGACAGAGATGACAGGAGCTGCAGGCCTGCGGGGAGGGTGACATGCTGACTGGAAATAGGAAATCCCCTAAGAGGTAGAAGGAGGCACAGAGAGCGCGGTTTGGGACAGTGGCTTCACCAGCCAATTTGTAGACTCACTGATGAGTGGAAAATGATAATTAGAAGTCTTCTATCTCAACATAGTCTAGCCACTCCGAATCTATTAATTATCAAATGTGCTCTACCCCATAAAGATCAGGAAACACAATTATATTCTGACCCTAGGGATTTGGAGGTTTTCTTGTGACCACCAGAGGGAGCCCACTATATTCATTAAATTCTATAAAAATCTGATGGGAATTTAAAATACCACTAGAAAACTGCACCAGTTCAAACCAGGGACAATGACACACGAAGTTAGCCATTTATTTATTTATTTATTTATTTATTTATTTATTTATTTTCCAGATGCTTTTAGAATCAAGTGTTAGTTTGAGGAGCTTATGATGAATACGTGAAGAGTAAAGTATTCATTAGAAAACACATTCCTAAAAACATTGCGCTACTAGGTACATGTGGAAGTCAGAGGACAACCTTCTCTTCTTCTCCCATGTGGGTCCCATGGACTGAACTCGGGTCATCAGGCTTGACAGTGAGCACTTCCATCCACTGAGCCATCCTGTCAGTCATAGCCCAGCATTTATCGAGTATCATCTGCCTGTAGCTGTGGAAAAGTAAAACCAGACCTGTCTTCCCCTCAGCTTGACCAACTCTGTGCCAACTAGTGGGTGGCAGGTGCAGCTTTTCTCTCTGTGACAGGCCACGTAACCTTGTACAGCAGGATTAAACGCTGTGTCTCAGGAGCTCATTCAAGGCAGGACTTTCCTTTCTGGTGGATACGCTCAGGATAGTTATGGTATCCGGATAGTTATGGTATCTGAGTTCTTCATGTCTCTTCCAAAATTTATTCCACATGGATTGAAGACTTTAGTGTAAAAACTAAAATCATGGCCGGCTGGCTAGACAGCAGGAGTAGGTTACTTTTTAAAGCTTTAAGTAAAACATTGTCCTGGTTTGAGTGTTTGAACACTTGGTCCCTGGCTGATGGTGCTGTTTGGGGGGTTGTGGAACCTTCAGGAGGTGGAGCTTTGCTGGAGGAAGAGGGTGATTAGAGGCGGACCTTGAGGTTTGTCAGGCTCCACTTCCTGTCTCCTCTCTGCTTCCCCTCCATGACAGCTGTACCCCCAGAACTGTGAGTCCAAACACCCCCTTTTTCCCTTGGTTTGTTTCTGTCAGGTGTTTTGATCACAGCAGAGAGAAGGTGACCTATGACATCCAATAAAATAGGGCTTCTCAGCCAGTGGGGGGGGGGATTTCCCCCAGAGAGTCATTTGGCAGTGTTTGGAGGCATTTGGGGGTCACAACTTGAGGCTGCTAAAGATATCTTGTAGGTTGAAGCCAGGGATACTGCTGAGAATCCTATCTTTATCTTGTAGGTTGAAGCCAGGGATGCTGCTGAGTACCCTGTCTTACCTGCATCAGTCTCCATCCCAAAGAATGATCTGTCTCCAAGTGTGCATAGTGCCAGGGCTGAAAACTGCCACAGGATAACTGTTTTCTCCACAGGGAGAATGTGTCCACAGAGTGTGTACATAGCATATGCAAGGCCCGAGATTCAGTCCCCAACATCACCAAACAAACAAAAACAGTGAACAAACATTTTCACACATGTTGTAAGCTCAGGGTTTCTGTATCTTTAAAGATTCTCATCATCGGGGCTGGAGAGATGACCTAGCGGTTAAGAGCGCCAACTGCTCTTGTAGAGGACCCAGGTTCGATCCCCAGCACCCACATGGCGGCTGAGAACGGTCTTTAACTCCAGTTCCAGGGGAATCCAACGCCCTCTTCTGACCTCCGCGGCATTGCACAACACGGGTGCACTGACCTACAGGCAGACAGTACACTCATACACATACAAAATAAATAAAATTAAATTTAAAAAAAGAATCTCATCATCATGTTTGTGATGTTTTGCTTTAATTGTCAACTTGACACAGCATCCCTCTCCTGGGAAAGGAGTCTTGAAGAGAGCTTGTCTTTACTGGTCTGGCCTGTGGTCCTGTCTGTGCTGGATTACCTTAAGTTAACTGAGGTGGAAGCACAGTTCCCTAGGCAGAGGGCCCTGAACTGTATTCGAGTTGGAGAAACTGACCTGAGCACGAGCACACATGCGTTCATTTCTCCCTGTGCTTGACGGTGTGCGGAATGTGACTAACTGAAGTTCCTTCCTCGACTTCCCCACAATGCTGTATTGTAACCTAAAATCATAAGCTGAAATAACCCCCCTTTTCCCATAACTTGCTTTCTTATAGGGATATTTTATCACAGCAACACAAATGAAACCAGGACAGGACTGGGGTTGTAGCATGGGAGTAGAGTGCTGTCCTAGCATGTGTTAAGCTGTGAGTTCAATCCCTGGCACCACAAAATATAGATTAACAAATAAATGGCATAATGGCTCAGATCTATAATCCCAGCTACTTGTGTCACTGAGTCAGAAGGACCAAAAGTTGAAGGCTAGCCTGGACTACAGAGTTCAAGAGTAGCCTGGACAGCTTTGTGAGACCCTTTTTCCAAATTTTTTTAAAAAGTTAAGAAAGGGGTAGGGATATAGTTCAGTAAGACAGTGCTTGCCAGCATGTGTGAAGGACTAAATCCAGCACTACCTACTCACATGGGGGGGTGGGGGGGAATAGGGAAAAGTCAAAATGTCAAATATTCTAGCAAGCAACTGGGAAAGGACGTGGATAGGGGTCCCCACAGGAAAAACCCAAATGATACTACTTTCCTTCCGTGCATCTGCTCACAGGATACCCACTGCTAGCTTGAAAACAGTCCATAATACGTGTAATAAAATGAGATGGGTTTGCATGGCTCAATGGCAAACAGGGTGAGGTCTGGGCTATCATAGAATTTGCACCCCAGGCTGACAGGGGTAAGGCTGAGGAGATGGAGTAACACAGCTAAACCAACCATAAATGATGCTGCAACAAGAGCTGGGGGCACTAATGGGGTGCTTTGGCAGAGGGCAAAGGACTGTGGGTGTCAGGTGGAGAGTGACTTTGCAAAGAGAGGTCCAGCCTTTCTGAGGATGGGACTTGGAGGTCACTGTCTGCCTGGCATGAAGAAGCCAAGCATGAGATGTCCCTAAGCCTCAGGAACAAGGAGTTCTCAGGCTGCCAGGGGGTTGGGGTGTGCTCAGAGAGGGGACTGCACAGATGGAAGACGGCATGGTTGGAGGCAGAGGTGAGCTGTGACCCTCGTAGACACATTTTCCCGAGTGTTGGGAAGTCATTTCAGGGTTCCAAGTGGGCAAGTGACATCATGTCATCCTGTAGGATGTAAAGTGGTCTCATGGGGCGCCCAAGAACAAAGGGGCAACAAAGAAGTGAGGACCATGAGCCGGGTCTTTACAGTTGTCCAGGCCAGAGGAAAGAGGGTTGGGGAAGGGCTGTGGGCTGTGCGGAGGCAGCAGAATGGGGTTATATGGCACAATGTGGGGCAGGGGTTGCTGAGCTAGGAGGAGGACAGGGAGGATGGGGTGAGTCCCGGTCTGAGGCTGCCACTTGGGGCTTTTGACTAGTGTAACCCAAGGATGACATTCGTAACATCAGGGCAGAGCAGAAGAGGCAGATTGGGTTTGCTCTGTCCTGTTCCTTTTGGCTATGGGACACCCAGAAAGAGAGACGGAAAGCCCTTGGTTGGAGGGACACAAAGTAGAGGCTGTGGTGTGGGAGCTGGGTCAGTGGGTACTTGGCACTGTGTGTCTGTACACACAGACACCATCCTAAAAATAATTTTTTAGTCTGGTCACACGGGCAAACAGCTTTAATACCAACTACTTAGGAGGCAGAGGCAGGCAGATCTCTGTGAGTTCAAGGCCAGCCTGGTCTATATAGTGAGTTCCAGGCCAGCTGGGGCTACAGGAAGACCCTGTCTCAAAAAGACAAATAAATAAATAAACAAATAAACAAATAAATAAATAAAAGTTTTTATTCTTTTGACCATTTCATACATGTGTATTAACTTATTTGAGTAAAGAACTTTGTTAAATACAAAACTTTAGCCAAAAAAAACTTTGTCTAATTTTGTAAAATGTTCTAATTCTTTTATAAATTTTATTCAGTTTATACAACTTGCATGCAATATGTTTTGACCATATTTAGATCCCCTTCTGGACCTGCATCTCCCCTTACAAATCCCCCACCAAATTCTATACTGTAATACATATTTATAATAAGGCCTACAGAGTCAGGTTTGTGTCCCCAAACCAGCAGACATCAAGTTGCAGTTCCACAAGAGGTGCAAGTCCTGGCAGGATTTTACACAGTAGGATAACTGTTGTTAGCAATAACTTAGTCTATATTTCTTTTTTTTTTTTTTTTTTTTTTTTGGTCTTTTCGAGGCAGGGTCTCCCTGTAGCCCCAGCTGTCCTGGAACTCGCTCTGTAGACCAGGCTGGCCTTGAACTCACAAAGATCCACGTGCCTCTGCCTCCCAAGTGCTAGGATTAAAGGCATGCACCACCACGCCCGGCTACTTAGTCTATATTTCAAAACAGGATGATAAAAGAAAGGATAGCCACGTCAAGTGATGGCTGCACTGAGTACTTCACTCTGATTGTTACTGAATACACATTATCAGAACATCACTCTCCTTCATGAATGGTTATGTGTCCATTAAAAACAAAACCAGAGGGGGTGTGGAGAGATGGTTTGGCAGTTTAGAGTATGTACCACTCTTGGAGAAGAGGTGGGTTCAGTTTCCAGCACCCACATTGGGCAGCTCACAACCACCTGTAAGTGTAGCTTCAGGGGTCCACTGCCCTCTTCTGGTCTCCACAGGCACTTGTATACACATTTATACTCACACGCACACACATAATTTTTTTAATCTTTTAAAAAAGAAATAACAGGGGCTGGAGAGATAGCCTAGCGGTTAAGAGCACCGACGCTCTTGCAGAGGACCCGGGTTCGATCCCCAGCACCCACATGGCAGCTAAGAACCATCTGTAACTCCAGTTCCAGAAGAACTCCAGTTCCAGGGGAATCTGAGACCCTCTTCTGACCTCCGCGGCATTGCATGACATGGGTGCACAGACCTGCATGCAAAACAATACATTCATACACATACAAAAATAAATAATAAAAAAAAATTAAAAAAAAAAGAAATAACAGGGCTGGAGAGATGGCCTAGCAGTTAAGAGCACCGACCGTTCTTACAGAGGACCCAGGTTCGATCCCCAGCACCCACATGGCGGCCGAGAACCGTCGTAGAGACGGTTCCAGGAGAATTCCAGTTCCAGGGGAATCCAACACCCTCTTCTGACCTCCGCAGCATTGCATGACACGGGTGCACAAACCTGCATGCAGACAGTACATTGATACACATACAGAAATAAAATAAAATAAAATTACTAAAAAAAAAAGAAAAAAAGAAATAACAATTTTAACCTTGTTTCTTTGTTCCTTATTTTTTCCTTGAGGAATCTGGATTCGTTCCTTAAGGACCAACTTGATTCTCACCTTTCCCAAGACATCTCCTCTCCTTCAGCAGACTCATTCGCTGAAGATTCTGTGACCCCCTCGTGTTTGGGGTACCCCTCACCTATAGTACCTATGAGCATATGGTGGGGTAATCACGTCCCTAGCCCATCGTTATTCTGGCCTATGACATTGTGGAAGGCAGGCACAGGCAGTAGAAATGACAGCTCCACCCTTAACAGCAAGCACATGGACGTCGGCTCACTTCACAAACGTGTTGGTGTGATTTGTAAAGTGACGGTGACATGTCTGATAGGGGCTGTTGCAAAGAAAGGATAATAAAATCTATAAATAGCACTGCTGTGGCCAACGGTGTCCTTGCATTTCCATACTGAGAGTTAAGTGTTCCAGCACAGGGCACCCTGTCCACCCTCATGGAGAAGCCCGGCAGCTGCCACCCCCCCACACCTTTGTGTGCTTACCTTGTATCCGCCTCTCTGTCTCCATCCCTCCCTCTCTCTCTCCCTCCCTCTCTCAATTCTTTCTCATGTTTTTATCACATGGTATTGTGTTGTTTTTTTTTCCTTGCTGGTCTTGGATGTCACTCAGGCCACAACTTGGCTCTGCTGAGTTCAGAGTTTGCCCCAGGGGCCAGTGATTGAAAAAATCACTTGCATTTTGCAAGGCGCTGGCCAGGGTTCCTTCCCTATAAATCACATCCGGTTGGATTCCTTGCCACTCTGTGCTGTGGAAATGTCCCTGCGGGGAAACAGTTCAGAAATCTCCTTCCCCAGATCTCTGCCCTTTGCAGTTCACATGACCCAGGCATTCTGTTCCTGTCTCCAGACTGCCAAAGTAGAGCCGAGTCTGCGAGCTGTGTAGATGGGCACTCCTGCATGGAGGCATCCAGTTATACTTTAGATTAGCAGTGCCCCCCCCCACTCATGTGTCAGTTAAAGCCTTGTCCATCAGTGTGTAATATTATGGAACGTGGTCTTGTCTTTAGGCAGTGTGGCCTGCTGGAATGAAGCTGGGTGATGGGGGTCGTATTCTTGAAGGAGATATTTGGAACCTTGGCCTCTTTCTGATTCTCTCTGCTCCCTGGCCACCATGGGTAAACACTTTGGCTCAACCATGCACTTCCACCACAATCCCCCAAACGATGGGGCCAGTCCACCGTCTGCTCAGACTGTGAACCCAAATAAGCTTTTGCCCCTGTGCTTATTCTCGCTAGTATTTTGTCAGTGACAGAAAATTAATGTCCTCACAGTTGGAAGGCCATCTCTGCACACGAGTCTCCTCTGTCTTCTCTGACCTTAGCCCCCCACCTTCTCCCATTGTGCTCCCCATGTCTCCCAGTGTCCTTACAGGTGAGGAACCAGCATGTCCCACAGGAACTACTTGATTCCTCACCGTTAGCCCAGGGCGCTCAGTCCTTCCATCCTTGGCTGATTCAACAGTCCTCACAAACAGAATGTCTGCCCGTCTTCTACTGTACAAACAGGGTTGGGCTGTGGCAGACACATATAGAAATGTTGCTTTGTTTTCCTCATCTCTTCATTTTGATTTGGCTCTTTCCATCTCACGAACCCTGGTCTGATGAGGTTCAGCAATATGGTACAGCACCCCCAGAGCCATGGAGGAGGTAGTATGAGGGAAGAGGTCAGCTTCACAGGGAGAGCAGCAGAGTAGAGCGACGAAAAGGAGGCCCCGGGGCTCCACCAGAGGAGGGACAGAGAGAGGAGGCCCAACGAAGGAGCAAGTTCGAAATTCTGGTCACTAGCAACAGAAGTTGGATGGCCACAGATCAAGGCCAAAAGAGAAGTGTTGGAGGAGACGCAGATGTTCACAGACAAAAGATGTCTGAATAACGGGCCTTGGGGCAGCAGCTGCCATGCACAGGGTTGCGGGGGGTGGGGGAGTCTCTGAATCAAGGCATCAGGAAGCAGAGGGCAGTGCCCAAAGGGGTGAGAAATGCCAATACAGCTGAACCCAGTGATTGTTTTACAAATCAGGATTGAGGTTTATTTGTGAGACATTTTAGGGCCTGGAGAGATGGCTCAGCAGTTAAGCGCACTGGCTGCTCTTGCAGAGGACCTGGGTTTGATTCCCAACACCCATATGGTGACTAACAGTCACCCTTAACTCCTGTTCCAGGGGATCTAACCCTTTCTTCAGACCCCTGAGGGCATTGCACAATACTAGTATACTTACATGCATGCATGCAGGCAATACACTCATACACATCAAAAATAAAAATAAAATTTAAAAGCATTTTAATATACATTTAATTATGAAGATTAAAAGAAAGAAAAAAAGAAAAAACTGTCACTGGAAAATAAAGCAAGACATGCAGAATGGCATGGGTATAGGCATCTCTGAGAGAGTCCAGAACCCTGTGATTTTCACAGATGCATCACTCTTCCTGAGGCTGACAGAGAACAAAACCCTACTGGCTACACCCAGATCTTGCACCCACCCCTCAGCCTGGGGCTTCCATGGAAGAGCTGAGGAGGGCCCTCCCTGCGCCCTGCGTACTGTGATGCCTTGTGGGCTCTGGGAAAGGACTCATGTTTGGATGCTGATGGACAAGGCTGTAAGTGGCCACTGTGAGCTCCCAGGGCTTGGGTGAGACGTCTAATTCACCTCTCCATCCCCTTGTACTCATGACAAAGATTGGCATTGAGGACAAACCAAGTTAAACGCATGTGGAATGCTTGCACAGGGTAGACTCTCACATGGAAGGTGAGCTGTGGCCTGCAGTGGGAGAGGGGGCCCTTTCCTCTCATCATCTCCCCTGCAGAGTGGAATGTCGCTTCTGCTTAGTCTTGGGGCATATGCGCAAAGATGAACAGAAAAACTTTGGACTCCTCTGGAAACCCGTGAACTTGAGACTCATTCTGTGACCTTGCAGATGATCAGTACGAAGGGCTGGAAAACCCTTTCCCTTCACGTTACCCTGGGGTTTCCCCAGTGATCCACGATTCCACCCGCCACCTGGCCCCACTGGGGGCAGAGCTGGCTTCTCCATGGGGTCATGCTCTTCGTGGTATTTGTAGGCTTGAAGTGGTCCATTGTCTGCTCATTTCTTTAGAAGCAGCTCCGTGTGCAGCCTGGAGCCAACTTTCATGCCAGCTAGTGTGGGAAGTTCAAGGCATTGGAGATTGGGGCCATAAGGGGGGTCATGCGGAGGAACTGTTCAGGGAACTCAAAAGGACTAGGTGGCTGAGATGGAGGAGGGGCTCGACCCTCTCCATGTAGTCCAGGCTGGCCTTAAAATTTCTATGTAGCTGAGGACAGATGATCTTGAATTTCTGCCCCTTCTGCCCCTACTTCTTGAGTCCTGGGATCACAGGTGTGCACCATCACTCCTGCCTTATGTGATGCTGGGAATTGAATCTGGTCCTTTATGCTTGACAACCTGGTTCAGTCCCCAGTACCCACAGTGGAAGGAAAAAACCAACTCCTGAAAGTTGTCCTCTGACCTCCACATGCATCCGGTGGCATAGATATCTCTGTCTCTCTCTCTCTTTCTTCTTTCTCTCTTTTTCTCATTCCCTCCCTCTCCCCCCTTACATGTGCTAATAATAATACATAAAATAAAATTTTAAATTGGTATTTTATGTATGTGGATGTTTTGCCTGCATGTATGTAGGTGTACTTGTGCATGCAATGCTCGAAGAGGCCAGCAGATCCTCTGGAACTGGAGTTATGGATGGTTGTTAGTGTCATGTGGGTGCTGGGATCTAAACCCAGGTCCACCGCAATAACAGTCAGTGCTCTTAACCGCTGAGTCATATCTCCAGGCCCATAAAAATAAGTTTAAAAAGCAAAGTGATGTTCCTTTTTTCATTGGTTTATTCAATAATTTTTTTTGTCTTTTTGAGACAGGATCTCCCTTAAGTCCCAGTTGGCCTGGAACTCACTATGTAGACCAGGCTGGGCTTGAATTTACAGAGATCCACCTGCCTCTGCCTCCTGAGTGCTGGAATTAAAGGTGTGCACCACCACACCCAGCCACTCAACAAATTTTTTTTTTTTTATTTATTTATTTATTTTTGTATGTGTATGAATGTATTGTTTGCATGCAGGTCTGTGCACCCGTGTCGTGCAATGCCGCGGAGGTCAGAAGAGGGTCTCAGATTCCCCTGGAACTGGAGTTCTCCTGGAATTGGAGTTACAAACGGTTTTCAGCCTCTTTCTAGGCATTAGAATGGTTAGTGAACAAACCCCAAATTCCATGCTTCCTTCAGCCTGCATGCGAGTGGGGAGAGGCCACAGCTGGAAGGCATTACCAGGAAGCTTCCTGGACTATTCTCAGGGGATATGTGCAATAGAGACATGTATACGCATATGCGTGTACATTACATTGAGTTTGCATCCCTCTTTGCCCTGGCAGATGGAGACAGGCTCAGGGAAGGACTGCCTTGGCTTGGAGACAAATCCCAGTTGACCCTTTTAGGGGGACTTCTTGACCAGAAAGTCCCTTTAGAAGGTGCTTACCCTGGGGCTGGAAAGATGGCCTAGCGGTTAAGAGCGCTGACCGCTCTTGCAGAGGACCCGGGTTCAATCCCCAGCACCCACATGGCGGCCAAGAACCGTCCGAAACTCCAATTCCAGGAGAACTCCAGTTCCAGGGGAATCCAACGCCCTCTTCTGACCTCCACGGCATTGCACGACATGGGTGCACAAACCTGCATGCAGACAGTACATTCATACACATACAGAAATAAATAAAAAAATTTTTAAAAAGAAGGTGCTTACCCTTCTTCTGGAGTCGTATGGATTCTCGAAGGAAACACCTCCATCTCTTTCTGGGTTGTGAATTGGGAGTCTATCTGGGTTCCTTTCCGAGTAATATTCTCCCTTGCATGAGGAAGAGGAAGTGTCTGAGAATTGCTGCTGCTGTCTTCTTCATTTTCATTGGCTATTTCCCAGGGGATGTCTGCAGGAGCCTGGATTTTTTCCTGAGAGCTGATGTGTGTGTGTGTGTGTGTGTGTGTGTGTGTGTATGTGCGCGCGTGTCCGTCCATGTCCAAGAAGTGTTGCCCTTATTTGCATGACCACTTAGGATTGGGGTTCCTGAGGAATAAAAAATAAGTGAAAACGTTCTCCCTCCCTCAACAGCCATTGATTGCTGTAGCCCTATTGTGAAATAAACAATGACTTTCATTCAGAACATGCTCTCAGGAAAGAGCCTTTCCTGATCCCACAGTGGACTTGAACTTAGACAGGAGGCTTCCTTTCGTGTAAAGCGTGTGAGACCTTTCTTTCTGCCCACTGATTTCCACCTCTCTTTGAGCACGGACTTGCCCTTGGCGGGGTCTGGGAACGATGAACCGCTCCAGGGCCAAATGTCTCATCCATGCTGTATTGTTTTGGCCTCAGCCATGAGTTGAAAAGGTCCCGGGTTTTGCTGTGCACCAAGTTACTGCCACATCACAGTCAGTTGCGTTGAGCGTTTGAGAACCTGGAGCTCTCCTCTCCGTACCGACTGCAGAACCTGGAGTTGGTCTAAGCTCCGGTCCTTCTGATTCAAGCTCATTTGGGGTGGTCACGAAACAAGCTTCTGACAGCAGAGGTGTTCCTAGCAAGAGCTGTCATCCTCTGTGTTGTCAGTTCACCCTCTGCAGCCTTGCTGGGGTCCGTTTCCGTGGTTGACCGGCGGGTGCTTAGATCCCAAACACTCCCAGCTGAATTCGGCTGGCTTGCTGCTCTGGACTAATCCAAATTTTTCTTCTTTCAAAATCCTGCTCTCCACCCCCGGAGGTAAAAACTATCAATTTTTTGTATCCTTTTGGACTTGTTTTTCTTTTCTTTTCTTTGTTCTTTTTTTGGTGTTTTTGAGACAGGGTCTCCCTTTAGTCCCAGCTGGCCTGGAGCTCACTCTGTAGAGCAGACTGGCCTTGAACTCAAAGAGATCCACCTGGCCCTACCTCCCGAGTGCTAGGATTAAAGGCGCACGCCACCACGCCTGGCTTGGACTTGTTTTTCTATACTTAAACACATAACACACGTTTTCTTTTTCACAAAAGTAAAATAATATATGATCTAATGGACTTGTGGTATATCTCTACATGTTCATGTATGTATGTGTATATTATATGTATGTACATGCTCACATGTGTGTATACATGTAGAACCATGTTCTTGTCTTCCTCAACTGCTTCCCCCTTCCCCTGTTTTGAGATAGGATCTCACTGTGTAGCTCTGGCTGGCCTGGAGCTCATTATGTAGACCAGGCTGGCCTCAAACTCCCAGAGGTCTGCCTGTCCCTACCTCTCAAGTACACCACCATACCCAGAGCTCCGTCTTATTTTGGAAAACAGGGTCTCTTATTTTGGAGGACAGGGTCTCTTAAAGATTTAGCTAGATTGCCCAGCCAGAGAGGATCCAGTGATCTTCTGGTGTCCACCTCCCCAGCGCTGAGATCGCAAGCTAGTGCCACCACACCCAGCTTTCTACATGCGTGCTGGGGGATCAGACCTCAAGGTCCACATGCATAGTGAGCACTTTACCCCTGGACTATCTCCCCAGCCTAGTCTAATGGACTTTTGAAAATTATTTTGGGGCTGGAGAGATGGCCCAGTGATTAAGAGCACCAGCTGCTCTTAAAGAAAACCTGGGTTTGGTTCCCAGCATTCACATGGTAGCTAGTCACTGTCCATAACTCCAGTTCCAGGAGATCCAACACCCTCTTCTGACCTCTGAGGGCTTTGCATGAGATACTGGCAAATAATGTACTTGTACACATAAAAATAAAAGTAGTAAAATAGTTTTTAAAATGTTTCAAGGGTAATTAAAGAGATGGCTCAATGGTTAAGAGCACTGACTGCTCTTACAGAGGAACTGGGTTGGATTCTCAGCACCCACATGATGGCTAACAACCATCCATAACTCCACTTCCAGGAGATCCAATACCTTCTTCTGACCATTGCAGGAATTATGTGACACGAGTACATTTACACACATGCAGGCAATACACTCATACACTAAAATAAATAAAAGTAATAAATATTAAAGAGTTTTGATCTTGCAGGGCATGATGGAACACGCCTTTAATCCTAGCACTCGGGAGGCAGAGGCAGGCGGATCTCTGTGAGTTCAAGGCCAGCCTGGTCTACAGAGTGAGTTCCAGGACAGCTGGGCCTGCAGGGAGACCTTGTCTCGAAAAGACCAAAAAAAAAAAAAAGTTTTGATCTCACAGTACAACCCAATGTCCTGAGATACTCAAGTCCCTTCTATAGAATGGCATTGTGGAGAACTCACACACACATCCCCTTGTGACCATCTAATACAGCATAAATGCCACGTGAATAGTTGTGACACTATTTCTTAAGGAACAAGGGCAAGAATAAAGTCTGTTCCTGTTCAGTACAGATGCAATTTTTCTGAATATTTTCACATCACCATTGGTTGAATTCACCTGTGGGTGCTGTGGCTGGGCTGGCCTGGCTGCTGCTCACTGGCAATCCGACCTGGGTGGACACCCAAGGCTCATAGGCCACCTCTCTGTGGAGACACACTACGATTCATACCAAGATGTAATCAAGTGCAGCCAGTAGGCTGCTGGGAGCCAGAGCCTGGCGGGCCCCCCACCTCTCTCCTCCCTCCCTGGGCCCTGTGTCAGAGACCAGCTCCTTTGGGAAGCTAAGCCTGGCATTCCCTGGACAGAGTGCAGGTGCCAGGAGGGGCTCAGGGTGGGGCCATCGGGGCTTAGTTCTGGATTTTCTCTACTTTTTGCTCCTGTACCTAGTTCCCAGTGTTTCTCCTGGCTGGCTTTCGGCTCCTTGTGACTCTTCTTCCTGTTCTTTCCCTTCATCCACCAGAGCGAAGGTCATGGTGCAAGCTCAGGTCTTCTGCCACATTACTTTTTAAAACTTTTTCTTGAAATGGAGCCTACTTCAGACAAGAACCTGCATGGTATTTGTAGCTTGAAGAGCTTCCCAACCAGGTCAGGAGACAGCACAGAACCAGCTCTCTAGGAATCCCCTAAGTGCCCGTGTGTGTGTGTGTGTGTGTGTGTGTGTGTGTGTGTGTGTGTAGGGTTGTGTATTATACATGTTGAGTGTGCTTATGTGTGTGAAGGCCAGGGGTCAATCGCTCTCCACTCTATTTTATCTTTTGACAGTGTTTCCTTATAGCTCCAGCTGGCCTGGAACTTGCTACCTAGAGCAGGCTGGCTTTGATCTCAGAGAGATCTACCTGCCTCTGCCGCCCCAGCACAGGGACTAAAGGTGTGTACCACCACACCTGGATCCTCTGTGTTTTTTTGAGACAGAGTCTCTCACTGAGCCTGGAGCTCACTTGTTTGGCTAGACTGCCTGGCCAGTGAGCCCCTGAGAACTACACTCACCCCTGATTCCCCTCCCAGCACTGGAGTTACCAGGGTGCTGTGATGTGCCTGGCTTCTGCATGGGTGCTGGGGATTTAAATTCAGGTTGCCATGCTTGTGCAGTAAGCACTTTATTGACTAAGCCATTGCCTGAGCATCCAAAGTGCCCAGGAGTAACTGTGACCCTGATCACTCACACAATGGACTCATCTGCCCGTTTGGGGTATCGTCTGCACAGGAGCTTGTGGTGTGGACTGGCATGTGTCTTTGGCTCTGCATCATCTCATTGGCTCCAGCCATGTGGCTAGGGGACTTGGGAGTGCTTCATTCGTTTACCTTTCACATGCTGTTGGAAGATGTTCCGGCAGTATCCAGTTCAAGCCATAGTCCTTCTATGAACCGTCTTGTGTGTGTCTTTCAGGAAGCCTGTGTATGCATTTATGTTGTATTTATACCTCACAGTGGAATCGGGCACAAGGCCTACATATGTTAAACTATAGTAAACAGTGCTGAAGTGTTCCCCAAAGACAGTCATATTCTCATCGAGTGTGCACGAGAATTCCAGCTCTCTACGGCCTCAGCACTGGGCGTCGTCTCTTTTTTTGTTTAGTCATTGGGTGGCTTTGCAGGTCTATTTATGGACCCTCTTTTCTATCCGTGTGCCAACACCACACTATTCTAATTAACAAAGCTCTGTAGTCAACGTGGGTATGAAGTCCTGCTCAGTCCTGGGTTGCTCAGACTGTTTATTCTTGGGCATTCACATTTCCATGTAAATTGGATAATCAGTTTGCCAATTTTTGAAAGCAAATGAAACAGAAACAAAAATACCATCCTGCTGAGATTTAAGCAGGCATCACTTGTCGACTGACTGATGGAGAAGTGGCGTCTTCCAGATTCTGAGGCTTCTGAGTTGTGAACATGGTTCATAGCCCGCTGGATTAGGGACTTCTTTACTGGACAGTATTTTGTAGTTTTGAGAGTCAGAGGTCTCGTATTAACTCCTATTGGAATGCATTGCTAAGAACTTAATGCTGGGGCTGGAGAGATGGCTCAGCAGTTAAGAGCACCGACTACTCTTGCAGAGGATCCAGGTTCGATTCCCAGCACCCACATGGCAGCTAAAAACCATCTTTAGTGCCGGGCATGGTGGTGTGTGCCCTTAATCCCAGCACTTGGGAGGCAGAGGCAGACAGATCTCTGTGAGTTCAAGGCCAGCCTGGTCTACAGAGAGAACTCCTGGCCACCAGCTGGGACTAAAGGGAGACCCTGTCTCAAAAAAAAAAAAAAAAAAGAACTTAATGGTTTGTTAATAAATTAACTATTTTAAGTTATTTTACATTTGCGTGTGTGTTGTGTGTGTGTGTGTGTGTGTGTGTGTGTGTATGGATGCACATTATCCATGTTGTGTGTGCATTTGACCATGTGGGTTCTAGAGATCAAACTCTAGTCATCAGTCTTGGTGGCAGGCACCTTTACCCAATGAGCCATCTCACGGGCCCTGGTATTACTTTTTTATGATTTAAAAAAATTTTATGTATATGACTGTATTGCCTGCATGTATATAAGTGCACCCATGTTATGTAATATCTGTGGAGGTCAGAAGAGGTTATTAGATCCCCTGGAACTGGAGTGATAGACGGTTATCAGCTGCCATGTGGGTGCTGGGAATAAAATCTAGGTCTTCTGCAAGGGCAGTCAGTGCTCTTAACCACTGAGCCAACTCTCCAGAGCTCCATAAATGGATGTTGTGTGGCTACTAAGTTCTGGGTTGTGTTGCTATGTGGTAGTCGGTAAGTGGTGTACCCCATCTCAACAGTGGCATGATGACAGAGCTCCCAAAGTGCTGGGGAGCCTTCAGGGCCTCTGTCACCTTTAGGAAGATGGGGGATGCGCTTTTATTTAACCAGTGGATGAAGATGTCTCTCCAAAACTCTCGCCCATGAAGAGGCAGTGAAGCGGTTGGCAGATTAATCTGATCGGGTAAGGAGGGAATGCTCTGGGGGATGGACAAGGTCTTCAGGGTAGAGTCCCCGTGGTCAAATCCTGGTGGCTTTATAAGAAGAGGGACAGAGACCAGGCAGATAGTCTGGTGTTCCCTCTCTTGCCAGTGCAGCCTGAGGACTCTGCCAGCACAGCCATCAGGGGATGCAGCCCTTGACCTTGACTTCCAGAACCAGGAGCCAAAAGAGACCTCTTTATCACTCAGTCAATCTATATTGTGTGTTTAAAATATTTGTTATTTGGTCACATGGAGAGAGAGAGAGAGAGAGAGAGAGAGAGAGAGAGAGAGAGAGAAAATGTGTGTGAGAGAGACCGCAGGCATGCAAATGCCATGGTGCATGTGCGACAATCAGAGGACAACTGTCAGCGTTGGTCTTCATCTTCCACCTGGTGAGGCAGATGTGGTGGGTGGTGGCTGGCAGATGCAGTGGCTGTTCCCGCCACGCTGCCTATTCCAGACACCACATTCAGTTGTTTTTTTTTACACACGTTCAGACAATCTAACTCAAGTCACCAAGCTTGCACAGCAAGTGCTTTGACCAGCCGTGCCACATCACAGACCCCAATGTTGTGTTGGTAGCGACAGAAAGTGGAACAGAGGTGAATGAATAATCACAGTAGGCTTGGAGGAGCTTCCAAGGGAAATCCATGCAGCCGGGCTTGGTACAGCAAGGGACAAAGGAGTGGAGAGGGCAAGCGGTGGAGGGGCAGAGCCAGAGATGGAGGTGACCGGGCGATGGGCGCCAGCACTGTGGGCCGCAGCGCACAGCTGGGAGGGAGCAGACGCAGAGACCAACGCGCGTTCTGGCCCAAAGCCCATGTGTTTGCCCAGATCCAATGTGTTTCAGCTCTTTCCCTTGAGTTTACATCCTGATCTGTTATTAAGGAAAGTGTCCAGCTGCCTCTGATTTATTTACACTCGGGTGCTTGTTGAGGAGAGAGTTGTGTGCATATGAGTTGTGTGTGTGAGAGAGGCATATTTGTGTGCATGTGCAAATGTGTGAGATATATGTGAAGTGTATGTGAGGTGTATGTGAGGTGTGTGTGAGGGTTTATGTTGAGCTGTATGAATGTATGAGTTGTGTGCATGGTATATATTAAATATGTGGTAGTTGTGTGTGTGATGTATATACTGTAAAGTATATGTGAGACATGTACATCAGAAGTGTATGTGGTATATATGAGGTAAGAAGTACATGTGTGTATGTGTGTGGGGTGTATGTGTATATGTGGTGTGTATAAGTTGTGAGATATCTGTGTGAGCTGTGTGTGAGGTGTGTGTGATATATATGAAGTGTGAGTTGGGCAGTATGTGTGATGTGTGTATGAGGTATGTGCATGGTGTGTATGAGATGTGAGATATTTGTGTAAGGTGTGTGTCTGTGTGGTATAGATGAAGTGTGAGGTAGTATGTGTGTGAGAGANTCTATGAGGAAGCAGGAAGAGTGTCTGAGAATTGCGCTGCTGTCTTCTTCATTTTCATTGGCTATTTCCCAGGGGATGTCTGCAGGAGCCTGGATTTTTTCCTGAGAGCTGATGATGTTGTTGTGTGTTGTGTGTGTGTGTTGGTGTGTTTTTTTTTTTTTCAAATAACTCATTGAGTCCAGTTAGTGTTGCCCTATTTGCTGACCACTTAGGATTGGTTCCTGAGAATAAAAAATAAACGTGAAAACGTTCTCCCTCCCTCAACAGCCATTGATTGCTGTTAGCCCTATTGTGAAATAAACAATGATCTTTCATTCAGAACATGCTCTCAGGAAAGAGCCTTTCCTGATCCCACAGTGGACTTGAACTTAGACAGGAGGCTTCCTTTCGTGTAAAGCGTGTGAGACCTTTCTTTCTGCCCACTGATTTCCACCTCTCTTTGAGCACGGACTTGCCCTTGGCGGGGTCTGGGAACGATGAACCGCTCCAGGGCCAAATGTCTCATCCATGCTGTATTGTTTTGGCCTCAGCCATGAGTTGAAAAGGTCCCGGGTTTTGCTGTGCACCAAGTTACTGCCACATCACAGTCAGTTGCGTTGAGCGTTTGAGAACCTGGAGCTCTCCTCTCCGTACCGACTGCAGAACCTGGAGTTGGTCTAAGCTCCGGTCCTTCTGATTCAAGCTCATTTGGGGTGGTCACGAAACAAGCTTCTGACAGCAGAGGTGTTCCTAGCAAGAGCTGTCATCCTCTGTGTTGTCAGTTCACCCTCTGCAGCCTTGCTGGGGTCCGTTTCCGTGGTTGACCGGCGGGTGCTTAGATCCCAAACACTCCCAGCTGAATTCGGCTGGCTTGCTGCTCTGGACTAATCCAAATTTTTCTTCTTTCAAAATCCTGCTCTCCACCCCCGAAGGTAAAAACTATCAATTTTTTGTATTCCTTTTTGGGACTTTGTTTGTCTTCTCTTTTTTTTTGGTTCTTTTTGTGTTTGAGACAGGTCTCCCTTTAGTCCCAGCTGGCCTGGAGTCTCACTCTGTAGAGCAGACTGCCTTGAATTCAAAAGATCATCCTGAGCTCTGCCTGCGTTGTAAGCGTGAGCAATGCGCACGCCACCACGCTGGCTTGGACTGTTTTTCTATACTTAAACACATAACACACGTTTTCTTTTTCACAAAAGTAAAATAATATATGATCTAATGGACTTGTGGTATATCTCTACATGTTCATGTATGTATGTTATATTATGTATGATGTAACATGCTTCAACATGCCCTGTGTATACATGCTAGAACCATGTTCCTGTCTTCCTCAACTGCTATCCACCTCACCCCTGTTTTGAGATAGGACCATCACTGTGTAGCTCTGGCTGGCATGGACTCATTTATGTGACCAGGCTGGCCTCAAACTCCCAGAGGTCTGCCTGCCCATCCTAGTCTGTCAATGTTACACCACAACCCAGAGCTTCCGTCTTATTTTGGAAAACAGGGTCTTCTTATTTTGTGAGGACAGGGTCTCTTAAAGATTTAGCTAGATTGCCAGCCAGATGAGGATCCAGGACTCATTCTGGTGTCCACCTCCCCCAGCGGCTCTGAGATCGCAAGCTAGTGCCACCACACCCAGCTTTCTACATGCGTGCTGGGGGATCAGACCTCAAGGTCCACATGCATAGTGAGCACTTTACCCCTGGGACTATCTCCCCAGCTAGTCTAATGGACTTGAAAATTATTTTGGGGCTGGAGAGATGGTTCATTGTTAAGAGCACTCACGTTTGCAGAATCTGATGTTTGTTCAGAGCACAGGCAAGGCTGTCACTGCCATAACTCCAGTTCCAGGAGATCCAACACCCTCTTCTCACCTCTGAGGGCTTTGCTATGAGATACTGGCAAATTGATGTACTGTACAACATAAAATAAAAGTAGTTAAAATAGTTTTTAAAATGTTTCAAGGGTAATTAAAGAGATGGCTCAATGGTTAAGAGCACTGACTGCTCTTACAGAGGAAACTGGGTTGGATTCTCAGCACCCACATGATGGCTAACAACCATCCATAACTCCACTTCCAGAGATCCAATACCTTCTTCTGACCATTGCAGGAATTATGTGACACGAGTACATTTACACACTGCAGGCACAATACTCATACACTAAAATATAAAAAGTAATCAAATATAAAGAGTTTTGATCTTGCAGGGCATGATGGAACACGCCTTAATCCTAGCACTCGGAGGCAGGGCAGGTCGGGATCTCTGTGAGTTCAAGGCCGCCTGGTCTACAGAGTGAGTTCCAGGACAGTGGGCCTGCAGGGAAGACCTGTCTCGAAAGACCAAAAAAATAAAAAAGTTTGATCTCACAGTACAACCCAATGTCCTGAGATACTCAAGTCCCTTCTATAGAATGGCATTGTGGAGAACTCACACACACATCCCCTTGTGACCATCTAATACAGCATAAATGCCACGTGAATAGTTGTGACACTATTTCTTAAGGAACAAGGGCAAGAATAAAGTCTGTTCCTGTTCAGTACAGATGCATTTTTCTGAATATTTTCACATCACCATTGGTTGAATTCACCTGTGGGTGCTGTGGCTGGGCTGGCCTGGCTGCTGCTCACTGGCAATCCGACCTGGGTGGACACCCAAGGCTCATAGGCCACCTCTCTGTGGAGACACACTACGATTCATACCAAGATGTAATCAAGTGCAGCCAGTAGGCTGCTGGGAGCCAGAGCCTGGCGGGCCCCCCACCTCTCTCCTCCCTCCCTGGGCCCTGTCTCCAGAGCCCCGCCCCCCCCAGGCCGTGTCCTCTCCCCTCCCCCCCCAGCTGTGTCCTCTCCCAGCCCCCGCTCCCCCCCCCCCCCCCCCCCCCCCCCCCCGCAACCCTGGCTTCTGTCATGTTTTCTCTACTTTTTGCTCCTGTACCTAGTTCCCAGTGTTTCTCCTGGCTGGCTTTCGGCTCCTTGTGACTCTTCTTCCTGTTCTTTCCCTTCATCCACCAGAGCGAAGGTCATGGTGCAAGCTCAGGTCTTCTGCCACATTACTTTTTAAAACTTTTTCTTGAAATGGAGCCTACTTCAGACAAGAACCTGCATGGTATTTGTAGCTTGAAGAGCTTCCCAACCAGGTCAGGAGACAGCACAGAACCAGCTCTCTAGGAATCCCCTAAGTGCCCGTGTGTGTGTGTGTGTGTTGTGTGTGGTGTGTGTGTGTGTGTAGGGTTGTGTATTATACATGTTGAGTGTGCTTATGTGTGTGAAGGCCAGGGGTCAATCGCTCTCCACTCTATTTTATCTTTTGACAGTGTTTCTTATATATAGCTCCAGCTGGCCTGGAACTTGCTACCTAGAGCAGGCTGGCTTTGATCTCAGAGAATCTACCTGCCTCTGCCGCCCAGCACGGGACTAAAGGTGTGCCACCAACACTGGATCCTCTGTGTTTTTTTGAGACAGAGTCTCTCACTGAGCCTTGGAGCTCACTTGTTTGGCTAGACTGCCTGGCCAGTGAGCCCTGAGAAATACACTCACCCTGATTTCCCTCTCCCAGCACTGGAGTTACCAGGGTGCTGTGATGTGCCTGGCTTCTGCATGGGTGCGGGATTTAAATTCAGGTTGCCATGCTTGTGCAGTAAGCACTTTATTGACTAAGCCATTGCCTGAGCATCCAAAGTGCCCAGGAGTAACTGTGACCCTGATCACTCACACAATGGACTCATCTGCCCGTTTGGGGTATCGTCTGCACAGGAGCTTGTGGTGTGGACTGGCATGTGTCTTTGGCTCTGCATCATCTCATTGGCTCCAGCCATGTGGCTAGGGGACTTGGGAGTGCTTCATTCGTTTACCTTTCACATGCTGTTGGAAGATGTTCCGGCAGTATCCAGTTCAAGCCATAGTCCTTCTATGAACCGTCTTGTGTGTGTCTTTCAGGAAGCCTGTGTATGCATTTATGTTGTATTTATACCTCACAGTGGAATCGGGCACAAGGCCTACATATGTTAAACTATAGTAAACAGTGCTGAAGTGTTCCCCAAAGACAGTCATATTCTCATCGAGTGTGCACGAGAATTCCAGCTCTCTACGGCCTCAGCACTGGGCGTCGTCTCTTTTTTTGTTTAGTCATTGGGTGGCTTTGCAGGTCTATTTATGGACCCTCTTTTCTATCCGTGTGCCAACACCACACTATTCTAATTAACAAAGCTCTGTAGTCAACGTGGGTATGAAGTCCTGCTCAGTCCTGGGTTGCTCAGACTGTTTATTCTTGGGCATTCACATTTCCATGTAAATTGGATAATCAGTTTGCCAATTTTTGAAAGCAAAGAAAAGAAACAAAAATACCATCCTGCTGAGATTTAAGCAGGCATCACTTGTCGACTGACTGATGGAGAAGTGGCGTCTTCCAGATTCTGAGGCTTCTGAGTTGTGAACATGGTTCATAGCCCGCTGGATTAGGGACTTCTTTACTGGACAGTATTTTGTAGTTTTGAGAGTCAGAGGTCTCGTATTAACTCCTACAGGACTTGCCTTCTAGGACACTAATGCTGGGGCTGGAGAGAGGCTCAGCAGTAAGAGCACGACTACTCTTGCAGGGATCAGGTTCGGATTCCAGCACCCACGATGGCAGCTAAAAACCCATCTTTAGTTGCCGGGCGATGGTGTGTGTGCCCTTAATCCCAGCACGTTGGGAGGCAGGGCAGACAGATCTCTGTGAGTTCAAGGCCCAGGCCTCTGGTCTACAGAGAGAACTCCTGGCCACCAGCTGGACTAGAAGGGAGCCCCTGTCTCAAAAAAAAAAAAAAAAAAGAAACTTAATGTTTGTTAGATATATTAACTATTTTAAGTAGCTTTACATTTGCGGGTTGTGTTGTGTGTGTGTGTGTGTGGTGTGTTGTGTATGGATGCACATATCCAATGTTGTTGTGCATGTTGACCATGTGGGTTCTAGAGATCAAACTCTAGTCATCAGTCTTGGTGGCAGGCACCTTACCCAATGAGCCATCTCACGGGCCCTGGTATTACTTTTTTATGATTTAAAAAAATTTTTATTTTTTTTTTTGTGTGAGGTATTGCCTGCATGTATATAAGTGCACCCATGTTATGTGATATCTGTGGAGGTCAGAAGAGGTTTTAGATGCCCTGGAACTGGAGTGATAGACGGTTTTCAGCTGCCATGTCGGGTGCTGGGAATAAAATATTAGGTCTTCTGCAAGGGCAGTCAGGGCTCTTAAACACTGAACCAACTCTCCAGAGCTCCATAAATGGATGTTGTGTGGCTACTAAGTTCTGGGTTGTGTTGCTATGTGGTAGTCGGTAAGTGGTGTACCCCATCTCAACAGTGGCATGATGACAGAGCTCCCAAAGTGCTGGGGAGCCTTCAGGGCCTCTGTCACCTTTAGGAAGATGGGGGATGCGCTTTTATTTAACCAGTGGATGAAGATGTCTCTCCAAAACTCTCGCCCATGAAGAGGCAGTGAAGCGGTTGGCAGATTAATCTGATCGGGTAAGGAGGGAATGCTCTGGGGGATGGACAAGGTCTTCAGGGTAGAGTCCCCGTGGTCAAATCCTGGTGGCTTTATAAGAAGAGGGACAGAGACCAGGCAGATAGTCTGGTGTTCCCTCTCTTGCCAGTGCAGCCTGAGGACTCTGCCAGCACAGCCATCAGGGGATGCAGCCCTTGACCTTGACTTCCAGAACCAGGAGCCAAATGAGACCTCTTTATCACTCAGTCAATCTATATTGTGTGTTTAAAATATTTGTTATTTGGTCACATGGGAGAGAGAGTGAGAGGAGAGAGAGGAGAGAGCAGGAGAGAGAGAGGAGAGAGAGAGAGAGAGGAAGAGAGAGAGAGAGAAAATGTGTGTGAGAGAGACCGCAGGCATGCAAATGCCATGGTGCATGTGCGACAATCAGAGGACAACTGTCAGCGTTGGTCTTCATCTTCCACCTGGTGAGGCAGATGTGGTGGGTGGTGGCTGGCAGATGCAGTGGCTGTTCCCGCCACGCTGCCTATTCCAGACACCACATTCAGGTTTTTTTTTTTAACACGTTGCAGCAATCTAACTCAAGTCACCAAGCTTGCACAGCAAGTGCTTTGACCAGCCGTGCCACATCACAGACCCCAATGTTGTGTTGGTAGCGACAGAAAGTGGAACAGAGGTGAATGAATAATCACAGTAGGCTTGGAGGAGCTTCCAAGGGAAATCCATGCAGCCGGGCTTGGTACAGCAAGGGACAAAGGAGTGGAGAGGGCAAGCGGTGGAGGGGCAGAGCCAGAGATGGAGGTGACCGGGCGATGGGCGCCAGCACTGTGGGCCGCAGCGCACAGCTGGGAGGGAGCAGACGCAGAGACCAACGCGCGTTCTGGCCCAAAGCCCATGTGTTTGCCCAGATCCAATGTGTTTCAGCTCTTTCCCTTGAGTTTACATCCTGATCTGTTATTAAGGAAAGTGTCCAGCTGCCTCTGATTTATTTACACTCGGGTGCTTGTTGAGGAGAGAGTTGTGTGCATATGAGTTGTGTGTGTGAGAAGAGCATATTTGTGTGCATGTGCATGTTGTGGGATTGATGTGGAAGTTGTATGTGAGGGTGTAGTGAGGGTGTTGAATGTATGTGAGCTGTATGAATGTATGAGTTGTGTGCATGGTATATATTAAATATGTGGTAGTTGTGTGTGTGATGTATATACTGTAAAGTATATGTGAGACATGTACATCAGAAGTGTATGTGGTATATATGAGGTAAGAAGTACATGTGTGTATGTGTGTGGGGGTATGTGTTTTATATGTGGTGTGTATAGTTGTGAGATATCTGTGTGAGCTGTGTGTGAGGTGTGTGTGATATATATGAAGTGTGAGTTGGGCAGTATGTGTGATGTGTGTATGAGGTATGTGCATGGTGTGTATGAGATGTGAGATATTTGTGTAAGGTGTGTGTCTGTGTGGTATAGATGAAGTGTGAGGTAGTATGTGCGTGAGAGAGAGAGAGAGAGAGAGAGAGAGAGAGAGAGAGTTATCTCATGTCCATGAAGCACTGTATTTGGGCATTGTCCACTTCCCGCCATTTGGCTGGAGCTGAGCCCACCAGACTTCAGCCAGCTTCCCACCTCCTGGCAGCCCAGCATGACAGGCAGGAGAACGTGAGTGACAGCTGGTGACCGGAAGGCAGTGGGTCCCAGGGGAGGCCACACAGGACGGCCTAAGTGCTCACCACGGCTGTGTCCCCTGGGCATGCACAGTTGTGGCCAGCTCTTTGAAGAGGCCAGGCAGCCCAGAGCCTGTTGAGTCATGGGGACAGTTTGTACGTGATGAGGTGACACACCGGCCATCTGCCCCAGACGCCTGTCAGAAATAGAAGCTGAGACGATGCCCTGACAACAAGGGTGTCCAGAGGCTCGCTGGAGCTGGTGGGGCCCAGAAAGGGAGGCAGGGGACCCCACAGTGTAGGACAAACAGACAGGAAAGGCCCAGGCCCTTCATAGTAGAAGGTGTCTGGAGCAAAGGCCCGTAAGGTCACCTGGACAGCTGTGGGGCTCAGCACGGCAGGAAGGGCCCTCAGGGTGACTGAGTTTACCCCACAGCAGCCCAGGCTGCTCGTCCCTCCTGGGACCCTTGGTCACCCCTCACATCCACTCTTAGGACCTCTTTTTTCCTAGGATTTTCCTGTGGCTCCACACAGGCCTGGCTTGGACCACGATTCTGGGAACAGCCCGTCCCATGTTTTCTCCTTGGCTCTGGGCCCCTACACCAGATGTCCTAGCAGAAGTGCTCCATATTTTTACATTGTGACACAGAGTTGTCATCTACCAAGTTCACACTTAAGAGCAACACAATCTAGTTACAAGAAAAATGGCAAAATTAAATCTCATAATGTTTTAAATAAGTTTACAATTCTGTGTTGGGCCGAATTCCTGGCTATCTTTGGCTGCGCATGGCCTGCAGGCTGAAGGTTGGTTCAGTATGTGCCCTCTGCCCTCTTATCATTCTGGCTCTAACTCCTAGTCCCACCTACCACTGTCTCCCAGAAACCCAGAGCAAAGAGCTCATCTTTCTAGAAGGCAGCGTTCTGAGGAAGCGTGAGCAGAGGAACAGTGACATCCAGGACTTAATAAAATAAACAGGAGTCCAGAGGCAGCAGGCCAGTGACGGTCCTTAACCCTGATGCTGCCCAGGCCTGAGTCACTGTCTAGGCGACAGAGCAGCGAGGCCGGCATTACCCTCCACTGCAGCAGAGTTTGAATACACATTGCAGGGTTGGAGTCCTTCATGGTGTGCCAGACCCCTCTCAATATGTATCTCCCAGGTTCAGGAATAGAAACACCCCTTGGCAGATTCTCTGGTGACCCTTTAGGGCCCCCTTCCCAGTTTGACACCTGCATCTTTATCGTTTATTGCAGATGTCAGAAGCCTAGCTCACAGTGACATCATCCAGGCTGTGTGTGTGTGTATGTGTGAAATGTACATGTACACAGGAGTTGTGTGATGCACATGCATGCCATCTGTGTGGAGGCCAGAGGACAACCTTTTTTGAGACAAGATCTTTCTTTTACCGTCTATGGCTGCGTACACCAGGCTAGCTGCCCTCAAGCTGCCAGAGAGTCTCTCATCTTGAGACTTCCCATCTCACCACAGAAACTCTGGGATTACAGACATGGGCTAGCCATGCCTGACTTTACATGTGTTCTGCAGATTTGAACTCAGATCCTCACATTTGCACAGTGAGTGCTTTATAGGCTCAGCCAGCTCCCCGGCCCTTGCAGTCTCTCTGCTCTGTGACCCCGTGCATTGGCTGCTTTCTAGACAGGCACTTCCCCTGCGAGGCAGCTTCTGCCAGCTCCAGGCCCCCATTTTCCCAGCTGAGGGTCCAGCAAGAACTCTCAGTCTCCCATGGCAGCCACCTCTTCACCCTGAACCCCAGCCTGGTGGCTGAGTAGATACAAGGCTTTGCTTGGCCAGACCTAGGTTATACACAACCCTGAGGTCAAGGACTAGCCACAGCCCCAACCAAACCCACATAGGCTGAGCCCTGGCAAAGGGGCAGCTCCCCAGGGGTGATGCTGGTTAAAGAATGGGGAGGAGGCCGCCGATATGGCTCAGTTGGTGGAGTGCCTGCCTCACGTGCACAAAGCCCTGGGTTCAACCCTCAGCACATAGAAATTGCACATAGTGTTGAACACCTATAATCTTAGTAGAGAGAGGAGGATCAGAAGATCAAGGTCATCCTCAGCTGTGCAGCAAATTGGAGGCTAGCTTGGGCTACATGAGACCCTACTGCGAAATAACAGCAACGAACAAAAATGAAAACAAAAATTCCTACTGAAAGTAGTTGTTCTCCAAAGAGTATAAACCTGTTATATAGAATAATATATTGATACTCGGATGGGTGAAAGTTGGTTCAGAGCCCCTGTGCTGGAGCTCGCTTCTCCTTCCGTGCTCACACAGATATCTAACAACTTATACACACCACATATACACATACACCCCACACACATACACACATGTACCTCTTACCTCATATATACCACATACACTTCTGATGTACATGTCTCACATATACTTTACAGTATATACATCACACACACAACTACCACATATTTAATATATACCATGCACACAACTCATACATTCATACAGCTCAACATAAACCCTCACACACACCTCACATACACCTCACATACACTTCACATATATCTCACACATTTGCACATGCACACAAATATGCCTCTCTCACACACACAACTCATATGCACACAACTCTCTCCTCAACAAGCACCCGAGTGTAAATAAATCAGAGGCAGCTGGACACTTTCCTTAATAACAGATCAGGATGTAAACTCAAGGGAAAGAGCTGAAACACATTGGATCTGGGCAAACACATGGGCTTTGGGCCAGAACGCGCGTTGGTCTCTGCGTCTGCTCCCTCCCAGCTGTGCGCTGCGGCCCACAGTGCTGGCGCCCATCGCCCGGTCACCTCCANTCTATGAGGAAGCAGGAAGAGTGTCTGAGAATTGCGCTGCTGTCTTCTTCATTTTCATTGGCTATTTCCCAGGGGATGTCTGCAGGAGCCTGGATTTTTTCCTGAGAGCTGATGATGTTGTTGTGTGTTGTGTGTGTGTGTTGGTGTGTTTTTTTTTTTTTCAAATAACTCATTGAGTCCAGTTAGTGTTGCCCTATTGCTGACACTTAGGATTGAGGTTCCTGAAGAATAAAATAATAAAGTGAAACACGTTCTTCCCTCCCTAACAGCCATTGATTGCTGTTAGCCCCTATTGTGAAATAAACAATGACTTTCATTCAGAACATGCTCTCAGGAAAGAGCCTTTCCTGATCCCACAGTGGACTTGAACTTAGACAGGAGGCTTCCTTTCGTGTAAAGCGTGTGAGACCTTTCTTTCTGCCCACTGATTTCCACCTCTCTTTGAGCACGGACTTGCCCTTGCGGGGTCTGGGAACGATGAACCGCTCCAGGGCCAAATGTCTCATCCATGCTGTATTGTTTTGGCCTCAGCCATGAGTTGAAAAGGTCCCGGGTTTTGCTGTGCACCAAGTTACTGCCACATCACAGTCAGTTGCGTTGAGCGTTTGAGAACCTGGAGCTCTCCTCTCCGTACCGACTGCAGAACCTGGAGTTGGTCTAAGCTCCGGTCCTTCTGATTCAAGCTCATTTGGGGTGGTCACGAAACAAGCTTCTGACAGCAGAGGTGTTCCTAGCAAGAGCTGTCATCCTCTGTGTTGTCAGTTCACCCTCTGCAGCCTTGCTGGGGTCCGTTTCCGTGGTTGACCGGCGGGTGCTTAGATCCCAAACACTCCCAGCTGAATTCGGCTGGCTTGCTGCTCTGGACTAATCCAAATTTTTCTTCTTTCAAAATCCTGCTCTCCACCCCCGAAGGTAAAAACTATCAATTTTTTGTATTCCTTTTTGGGGACTTTGTTTTCTTCTCTTTTTCTTTGGTATCTTATTTGGTGTTTGAGACAGGGTCTCCTTTAGTCCCAGCTGGCCTGGAGCTCACCTGTTAGAGCAGACTGGCCTTGAATCAAAGAGATCATCCATCGAGCTTGCTCGGATGCTAAAGGTGAGACAGCGCACGCCACCACGCTGGCTTGGACTGTTTTTCTATACTTAAACACATAACACACGTTTTCTTTTTCACAAAAGTAAAATAATATATGATCTAATGGACTTGTGGTATATCTCTACATGTTCATTATGTATGTGTCATTTATGTATGATGTAACATGTTCACATGACCTGTGTATACATGTAGAACCATGTTCCTGTCTTCCTTCAACTGCTTCCACCTACCCCTGTTTTAGAGATAGGAACCTGTGTAGCTCTGGCTGGCCTGGACTCATTATGGACCAGGCTGCCTCAAACTCCCAGAGGTCTGCCTGTCCCATCCGATGCTGGATCAAGGGTGTACACCACCAACCCAGAGCTTCCGTCTTATTTTGGAAAACAGGGTCTTCTTATTTTGTGAGGACAGGGTCTTCTTAAAGATTTTAGCTAGATTAGCCAGCAGAGAGGATCCAGGACTCTTCTGGTGTCCACCTCCCCAGCGCTTGAGATGCAGCAAGCTAGTCCACCCACACCCAAGCTTTCTACAATTGCGTGCTTGGGGAATCAGACCTCAAGGTCCACATGCACTAGTGAGCACTTTACCCTGGACTATCTCCCCAGACTAGTCTAATGGACTATGAAAATTATTTTGGGGCTGGAGAGATGGCCGTTTTTTTTATTTTGTTTTAGCACTGACGTTTAAGCAGAGACTTGTTCTGTTCCTGAGCATCACAGTAGGCTAGTCACTGTCCATAACTCCAGTTCCAGGAGATCCACCACCCTCTTCTACCTCTAGGGCTTTGCATGAGATACTGGCTAAATGATGTACTGTACACATAAAACTAAAAATGTAGTTAACAATAGTTTTTTAAAATGTTTCAAGGGTAATTAAAGAGATGGCTCAATGGTTAAGAGCACTGACTGCTCTACAGAGGAACTTGGGTTGGATTTCAGCACCCACATGATGGCTAACACCATCGCATACACTCCACTTCGCAGTAGATCCAATTACCTTCTTCTGACCATTGCAGGAATTATGTGACACGAGTACATTTACACACCTGCAGGCCAATCACTCATACGACTAATAAATAAAAGTAATTAAAATATAAAGGAGTTTTGATCTTGCAGGGCATGATGGAACACGCCTTTAATCCTAGCACTCGGGAGGCAGAGGCAGGCGGGATCTTGTGAGTTCAAGGCCAGCCTGGTCTACAGAGTGATTCCAGGACAGCGGGCCATGCAGGGAAGACTCTGTCCGAAAAGACCAAAAAAAAAAAAAGTTTTGCATCTCACAGTTACAACCAATGTCCTAGATACTCAAGTCCTTCTATCGAATGGCTTGTGGAGACTCACCACACACATCCCCTTGTGACCATCTAATTACAGCATAAATCCACCGTGAATAGTTTGTGACACTATTTCTTAAGGAACAAGGGCAAGATAAATCGTCTGTTCAGTTAGTACAGATGAAATTTTCTGAATATTTTCACATCACCATTGGTTGAATTCACCTGTGGGTGTCTTGTGGCTGGCTGGCCTGGCTTGCATTGCTCACTGGCAATCCGACCTGGGTGGACACCCAAGGCTCATAGGCCACCTCTCTGTGGAGACACACTACGATTCATACCAAGATGTAATCAAGTGCAGCAAGTGGCTGCTGGGAGCCAGAGCCTGGCGGGCCCCCACCTTGCTCCTCCCTCCCTGGTGCCCTGTCTCCAGAGCCCGCCCCCCCCAGGCCGTGTCCTCTCCCCTCCCCCCCCAGCTGTGTGCCTCTCCCAGCCCCGCTCCCCCCCCCCCCCCCCCCCCCCCCCCCCCCCCCCCCCGCAACCTGGCACTTCTGTCATGATATTTCTCTACTTTTTGCTCCTGTACCTAGTTCCCAGTGTTTCTCCTGGCTGGCTTTCGGCTCCTTTGTGACTCTTTCTTCCTGTTCTTTTCCCTTCATCCACCAGAGCGAAGGTCATGGTGCAAGCTCAGGTCTCTGCCACATTTACTTTTAAAACATTTTTCATTGAAATGGAGCCTACTTCAGACAAGAACCTGCATGGTATTTGTAGCTTGAAGAGCTTCCCAACCAGGTCAGGAGACAGCACAGAACCAGTTCTCTAGGGAATCCTAAGTGCCCAGTGTTGTGTGTGTGTGTTGTGTACGTGGTGTGTGTGTGTGTGTAGGGTGTGTGTATTATACATGTTGAGTGATGCTTATGTGTGTGAAGGCCAGGGGTCAATCCTGTTTCTCATCCACTCTACTTTTATTTTTTGTAGCAAGTGTCTCACTATATATAGCCTCAGCTGGCCTGGAACTGCTACCTAGAGCAGGCTGGATTTGAGTCTCAGAGAGCATCTTTACCTGCCGTCTGCCTGCCCAGCTACGGGACTAAAGGTGTGTCCAACCAACACACTGGATCCTCTGTGTTTTTTTTGAACAGAGTCTCTCACTGAGCCTGGAGGCCATTGTTTGGCTAGATGCCTGGCCAGTGAGCCCTGAGAATACACTCACCCTGATTCCCTCTCCCAGCGACTGGAGTTACCAGGGTGCTGTGATGTGCCTGGCTTCTGCATGGGTGCTGCGGGATTAAATTCAGGGTGCCATGCTTGTGCAGTACAGCAACTTTATTGACTAAGCCATTGCCTGAGCATCCAAAGTGCCCAGGAGTAACTGTGACCCTGATCACTCACACAATGGACTCATCTGCCCGTTTGGGGTATCGTCTGCACAGGAGCTTGTGGTGTGGACTGGCATGTGTCTTTGGCTCTGCATCATCTCATTGGCTCCAGCCATGTGGCTAGGGGACTTGGGAGTGCTTCATTCGTTTACCTTTCACATGCTGTTGGAAGATGTTCCGGCAGTATCCAGTTCAAGCCATAGTCCTTCTATGAACCGTCTTGTGTGTGTCTTTCAGGAAGCCTGTGTATGCATTTATGTTGTATTTATACCTCACAGTGGAATCGGGCACAAGGCCTACATATGTTAAACTATAGTAAACAGTGCTGAAGTGTTCCCCAAAGACAGTCATATTCTCATCGAGTGTGCACGAGAATTCCAGCTCTCTACGGCCTCAGCACTGGGCGTCGTCTCTTTTTTTGTTTAGTCATTGGGTGGCTTTGCAGGTCTATTTATGGACCCTCTTTTCTATCCGTGTGCCAACACCACACTATTCTAATTAACAAAGCTCTGTAGTCAACGTGGGTATGAAGTCCTGCTCAGTCCTGGGTTGCTCAGACTGTTTATTCTTGGGCATTCACATTTCCATGTAAATTGGATAATCAGTTTGCCAATTTTTGAAAGCAAAGGAAAAGAAACAAAAATACCATCCTGCTGAGATTTAAGCAGGCATCACTTGTCGACTGACTGATGGAGAAGTGGCGTCTTCCAGATTCTGAGGCTTCTGAGTTGTGAACATGGTTCATAGCCCGCTGGATTAGGGACTTCTTTACTGGACAGTATTTTGTAGTTTTGAGAGTCAGAGGTCTCGTATTAACTCCTATCGGAACTTGCCTTCTGACATAATGCTGGTGCTGGAGAGAGGCTCAGCATGTAAAGCACCGACATCTCTTTGCCAGAGGATCCAGGTTCGATTCCAGCACACATGGCAGCTAAAAACCGCATCTTTAGTTGCCGGGCAAATGGTGTGTGTTGCTTAATCCCAGCACTTTGGGAGCAGGGCAGACAGATCTCTGTGAGTTCAAGGCCAGCTCTGGTTCTACACAGAGAGAACTCCTGGCCACCAGCTGGACTAAAGGGAGACCCTGTCTCAAAAAAAAAAAAAAAAAGAACTTAAGTATTGTTAGATAATCTTAAACTATTTTTAAGGTCTACTTTACATTTGCTGTTGTGTTTGTGTGTGTGTGTGTGTGTCGTGTGTGTCGTATGGATGCACATATCAGTGTTGTGTGGTGCATGTTGACCATGGGGTTCTAGAGATCAAAACTCTAGTCATCATCTTGTGTGGCAGGCACCTTTACCACATGAGCCATCTCACGGGCCCTGGTATTACTTTTTTATGTGATTTGATTCAAAAAATTTTTATTATTATTTTTTACATGTAGTTGAAGTACTTGCTGCATGTATATAGTGCACCCATGTTATGTCATATCTTGGAGGTCAGAATGAGAGTATTAGATGCCCTGGAACTGGAGTGATAGACGGTTTCAGCTGCCATGTGCATGTGGGTGCTGGGAAACAAATTAGTGCTTCTGCAAGGGCAGTCGGTCTCTTAAACCAGCTGAAACCAACTCTCCAGAGCTCATAAATGATGTTGTGTGGCTACTAAGTTCTGGGTTGTGTTGCTATGTGGTAGTCGGTAAGTGGTGTACCCCATCTCAACAGTGGCATGATGACAGAGCTCCCAAAGTGCTGGGGAGCCTTCAGGGCCTCTGTCACCTTTAGGAAGATGGGGGATGCGCTTTTATTTAACCAGTGGATGAAGATGTCTCTCCAAAACTCTCGCCCATGAAGAGGCAGTGAAGCGGTTGGCAGATTAATCTGATCGGGTAAGGAGGGAATGCTCTGGGGGATGGACAAGGTCTTCAGGGTAGAGTCCCCGTGGTCAAATCCTGGTGGCTTTATAAGAAGAGGGACAGAGACCAGGCAGATAGTCTGGTGTTCCCTCTCTTGCCAGTGCAGCCTGAGGACTCTGCCAGCACAGCCATCAGGGGATGCAGCCCTTGACCTTGACTTCCAGAACCAGGAGCCAAATGAGACCTCTTTATCACTCAGTCAATCTATATTGTGTGTTTAAAATATTTGTTATTTGGTCACATGGGAGAGAGAGGAGAGAGAGCGAGAGGAGAGACAGGAGAGAGACGAGAGAGAGAGAGAGAGAGAAAGAGAGAGACGAGAGAAAATGTGTGTGAGAGAGACCGCAGGCATGCAAATGCCATGGTGCATTGGTGCGACAATCAGAGGAACAACTGTCAGCGTGGATCTTCATCTTTCCACCTGGTGAGGCCAGATGTGGTGGGTGGTGGCTGGCAGATGCAGTGGCTGTTCCCGCCACGCTGCCTATTCCAGACACCACATTCAGGTTTTTTTTTTTTAACAGGTTCGCCATCTAACTCAGTCACCAAGCTTGCACAGCAAGTGCTTTGACCAGCCGTGCCACATCACAGACCCCACTGCTGTGTTGGTAGCGACAGAAAAGTGGAACAGAGGTGAAGAATAATCACAGTACGGCTTGGAGGAGCTTCCAAGGGAAATCCATGCAGCCGGGCTTGGTACAAGCAAGGGACAAAGGATGAGAGAGGGCAAAGCGTGGAGGGGCAGAGCCATGAGATGGAGGTGACCGGGCGATGGGCGCCAGCACTGTGGGCCGCAGCGCACAGCTGGGAGGGAGCAGACGCAGAGACCAACGCGCGTTCTGGCCCAAAGCCCATGTGTTTGCCCAGATCCAATGTGTTTCAGCTCTTTCCCTTGAGTTTACATCCTGATCTGTTATTAAGGAAAGTGTCCAGCTGCCTCTGATTTATTTACACTCGGGTGCTTGTTGAGGAGAGAGTTGTGTGCATATGAGTTGTGTGTGTGAGAGAAGGCATATTTGTGTGCTATGTGCATGTTGTGGATATTATGTGGAAGTTGTTGTGAGGTGTATGTGAGTGGTGTGTGAGGTATGTATGTGACGGTATGAATGTATGAGTTGTGGTGCATGGGTATATATTAAATATGTGGTAGTTGTGTGTGTGATGTATATACTGTAAAGTATATGTGAGACATGTACATCAGAAGTGTATGTGGTATATATGAGGTAAGAATACATGTGTGTATGTGTGTGGGGGTTGTGTTTTTATATGTGGTGTGTATAGTTTGTGAGATATCTGTGTGAGCTGTGTGTGAGGTGTGTGTGATATATATGAAGTGTGAGTTGGGCAGTATGTGTGATGTGTGTATGAGGTATGTGCATGGTGTGTATGAGATGTGAGATATTTGTGTAAGGTGTGTGTCTGTGTGGTATACAGATGGAAGTGTGAGGTATATGTGGGTATGTGAGAGAGAAGACAGAGAGAGAGAGAGATGAGAGAGGAGGATGAGAGAGAGGAGAGAGAGTTATCTCATGTCCATGAGCACTGTATTTGGGCATTGTCCACTTCCCGCCATTTGGCTGGAGCTGAGCCCACCAGACTTCAGCCAGCTTCCCACCTCCTGGCAGCCCAGCATGACAGGCAGGAGAACGTGAGTGACAGCTGGTGACCGGAAGGCAGTGGGTCCCAGGGGAGGCCACACAGGACGGCCTAAGTGCTCACCACGGCTGTGTCCCCTGGGCATGCACAGTTGTGGCCAGCTCTTTGAAGAGGCCAGGCAGCCCAGAGCCTGTTGAGTCATGGGGACAGTTTGTACGTGATAAGGTGACACACCGGCCATCTGCCCCAGACGCCTGTCAGAAATAGAAGCTGAGACGATGCCCTGACAACAAGGGTGTCCAGAGGCTCGCTGGAGCTGGTGGGGCCCAGAAAGGGAGGCAGGGGACCCCACAGTGTAGGACAAACAGACAGGAAAGGCCCAGGCCCTTCATAGTAGAAGGTGTCTGGAGCAAAGGCCCGTAAGGTCACCTGGACAGCTGTGGGGCTCAGCACGGCAGGAAGGGCCCTCAGGGTGACTGAGTTTACCCCACAGCAGCCCAGGCTGCTCGTCCCTCCTGGGACCCTTGGTCACCCCTCACATCCACTCTTAGGACCTCTTTTTTCCTAGGATTTTCCTGTGGCTCCACACAGGCCTGGCTTGGACCACGATTCTGGGAACAGCCCGTCCCATGTTTTCTCCTTGGCTCTGGGCCCCTACACCAGATGTCCTAGCAGAAGTGCTCCATATTTTTACATTGTGACACAGAGTTGTCATCTACCAAGTTCACACTTAAGAGCAACACAATCTAGTTACAAGAAAAACATGGCAAATTAAATCTATAATGTTTAATAAGTTTTACTTCTGTGTTGGCCGAATTTCCTGGCTTATCTTTGGCTGCGCATGGCCTGCAGGCTGAAGGTTGGTTCAGTATGTGCCCTCTGCCCTCTTATCATTCTGGCTCTAACTCCTAGTCCCCCCAACCACCATGTCTCCAAGAACACCCAGAGCAAAGAGATCATCTTTCATAGAAGGCAGCGTTCTGAGGAAGCTGTTGAGCAGAGGAACAGTGAACATCCAGGACTTAATAAAATAAAACAGGAGTCCAGAGGCAGCAGGCCAGTGACGGTCCTTAACCCTGATGCTGCCCAGGCCTGAGTCACTGTCTAGGCGACAGAGCAGCGAGGCCGGCATTACCCTCCACTGCAGCAGAGTTTGAATACACATTGCAGGGTTGGAGTCCTTCATGGTGTGCCAGACCCCTCTCAATATGTATCTCCCAGGTTCAGGAATAGAAACACCCCTTGGCAGATTCTCTGGTGACCCTTTAGGGCCCCCTTCCCAGTTTGACACCTGCATCTTTATCGTTTATTGCAGATGTCAGAAGCCTAGCTCACAGTGACATCATCCAGGCTGTGTGTGTGTGTTATGTGTGTGAATGTGTACATGTGACACAGGAGTTGTGTGATGCACCATGCATTGCCATTTGTGTGGAGGCCAGAGGACAACCTTTTTTTGAGACAGATCTTTCTTTTACCGTCTATGGCTGCTGTACACCAGGCTAGCTGCCCTCAAGCTGCCACGGAGTCTCTCATCTTGAGGACTTCCATCTCCCACAGAAACTCTTGGGATTTACAGACATGGGCTAGCATGCCTGACTTTACATGGTTCTGCAGATTTGAATCAGATCCTCACATTTGCACAGTGACGTGCTTTATAGGCTCAGCCAGCTCCCCGGCCCTTGCAGTCTCTCTGCTCTGTGACCCCGTGCATTGGCTGCTTTCTAGACAGGCACTTCCCCTGCGAGGCAGCTTCTGCCAGCTCCAGGCCCCCATTTTCCCAGCTGAGGGTCCAGCAAGAACTCTCAGTCTCCCATGGCAGCCACCTCTTCACCCTGAACCCCAGCCTGGTGGCTGAGTAGATACAAGGCTTTGCTTGGCCAGACCTAGGTTATACACAACCCTGAGGTCAAGGACTAGCCACAGCCCCAACCAAACCCACATAGGCTGAGCCCTGGCAAAGGGGCAGCTCCCCAGGGGTGATGCTGGTTAAAGAATGGGGAGGAGGCCGCCGTTGGCCAGGTTGGTGGAGTGCCTGCCTCACGTGCACAAAGCCCTGGGTTCAACCCTCAGCACATAGAAATTGCACATAGTGTTGAAACACCTCATTAATCTTAAGAACGCGAGAGTGCTCAGAAGCTCAAGGTCACTCCTCAGCTGTGCATGCAAATTGGAGGCTAGCTTGGGCTACACTGAGACCCTACGCGAAATAACAGCAAACGAATACAAAAATGAAAACCAAAAACTTCCTCTACTGAAAGTAGGTGTGTTCTCCAAAGAGTATAAACCTGTTATATCATAATAATATATTGATACTCGGATGGGTGAAAGTTGGTTCAGAGCCCCTGTGCTGGAGCTCGCTTCTCCTTCCGTGCAGCAGTGCTCCATCGTGGCTGCGTGCCAGCGGAGGTTCTCAGAACAGGACCTTGGGAGTCTGGCCTCCAGGAGCACCTTCCTTCCAACATCTCGTAGCTCAAGGTCTCAGTGAACTTTTGCCTGGCAATGTCGGTTCATATTTAACACTCGCAGTTGGCTCAGTAATAGAAAGAATCACACAAGTCCATATCACATGGCAATAAACGAAAGAGAATCTGCCCCCATCTTAGCATTTCCATGAATACAGAGGAAGGAGATTACCATTCTGGCTTAAATGGGAACAGAATTTCAAGAGCTGCATGGTCTGGACAAGTTCCCAACAACACATCTCCAGCCCCAGACCATGTAGAATGCCCAGAACTTGGCTGCATCATTCTGGGACTGTAGCACATGCCTGAACCAATCAACTTAATAAGAGAAAAGGTTAGTGTAGGCTCAGAGGTGTCTGGCAGTGTAGCATGGTGAGAACACAGGGTGGAACAAGCTACTTGACTCATGGGCAGGACACAGAGGAGGAGGAGGAGGAGGAGGAGGAGGGGGAGGAGGAGGAGGAGAGGAGCGGCGACGGATGGAGGAGGAGGAGGGAGAGGGAGAGGAGGAGGGAGAGGGAGAAGGAGAGGAAGAGGAAGAGGAAGGGTTCCACAGTCCCCCATCAAGGGCATCGTGACCCAGTGACCAGAAGACCTCCCACTACTAGCCCCTATCTTTTAGAGAAACAGGCATTTAACATATGGGCCTCAGGGAGACATTTAAGATCCAAACTTGGGCTGGACAGATGGCTTAGCAGCTAAGAGTCCTTGTTCCCAACACCTACACTGGGTAGCTCACAACCACTTGTAACTCCAGCTCCAGGAGATTCCTTTCCTTTCTCTGGCCTCTGAGGGCACACAGACACACATGGACATAAATAAAAATAATAATAAATTTTGGAGGCTGGAGAGATGGCTCAGTGGTTAAGAGCACTTGTTGCTCTTGCATAGAACCTCTGCTTAGTTCCCAGAACACATGTGTTGGCTAACAACTGTCTATAATTACAGTTCCCAGGGATCCGATGTCCTCTTCTGACATCTGCAGGCATTGCATGACGTGCACAGGTGTGCTTATGTACACGTAAGCAAAACATTCATACACATAAATACCTCCTTTGTGCCTGGTATGCACAAGGAGGTATTTTTGTTTGGACGAGGGTGTTCTTTTATTATTTTAAATTTGGTGCATGCATGAGTGCGTGCGTGTGTGTGTGTGTGTGTGTGTGTGTGTGTGTGTGTGTGCATGAGTACATGTGTACAGAAGATAATTACAGGAGCTGGTTCTTTCCCTCCACCACGTGGGTTCTGGGGCTCACAATCACATCGTCAGGCTCAGGCCTAAGTGCTTTTACCCACTGAGCCATTCACTGGCCCTGTTTTTTTATTTAAACAAATTTTCAGCTCAGATTGGATGTTGTGTTTGAGACTAGGATACACACACTCATTAGAAACTATGTTTAATTTGTATCTTAAGGCAATCTTTGTGTCTAAAGGCTCATGCTGAACACTTTTTTATAGACCGTCAGTAATTAAGAAATCCAAAATCTGTAGCAGTCCAAACTCCAGGATGTTCTGAACACTGACAGGATGCCATGGGTGGAAAATTCCACACCTGACCTCATAGGGCGAGGCACAGTTAGCACGTGCGTACAAGGTCACCCTCAGGCTATGTGTGAGGTGCAGTGACACCTCGCTGGCTTCATCCCCATCCCTGCAGTATCTTGTTTTATATGTGCAGGTATGCGCCCCAGAATCTGAAAAATGTATCCAACGTTTGGAATAACTCTGGTCCCAAACATTTTGAATAAAAGAGTCAACTTGCATTAAAGACCAAGGGGAGATGAGGGCAGGGAGGGTGCTGTGGGGTGGATGGTCCCATCCTGACCCTGACTTTGGTCTCTTAGATGGAGCCCTCATACAGGTGCCACTGTGGGTCATGACTTTTAGGTCTAGCCATGTCCTTAAACAGAGGCTCACAGACACCTACCATCATCCTGCCCTTCTAATACCACACCACTGTCCCAAATATACACTCGTCACCTGTACATTCCTTCTCAAAAGACTCATTGGCTCTCTGTACCCATCGATCTGGACTACAGGCATGTTGGGATCTTGCTAGAAGCTGCCTCTGCTCCTTGCCAGATAACTGGAGGTCAGGCTTTTGCAGCTTTCAAACAACCCCGTGTAGTCAAGGTGTGGCACAAAAATGTGCATCAGTAGCCTAGACTGCTTCAGGCCCTGGGTTTGATTCCTCTACGTTGCAGTGCATCCTCCAGACCCCAGAGGATCTGATGGCTGCAAAGGAAAGGATGCTGAGGACGGTCCATCTGGGGACTGGAGATGACAGGGAGCAGACCGTTGGCTGTTTCTGCTGAGAAGTGCAGATCAGAATGCAAGTGGGCTGTGTCTTGATAGGAAAGGGCGAGCCGGGCGTGATGGCACACGCCTTTAATCCTAGCACTGGGGAGGCAGAGGCAGGTGGATCTTTGTGAGTTCAAGGCCAGCCTGGTCTACAGTGTGTTCCAGGACAACTGGGGCTACAGAGAGACCCTGTCTCGAAAAGACCAAAAAAAAAAAAAAAAATTACTTAAGCAGCTGGGCGGTGATGGCACACGCCTTTAATCCTAGCACTGGGGAGGCAGAGGCAGGTGGATCTTTGTGAGTTCAAGGCCAGCCTGGTCTACAGTGTGTTCCAGGACAACTGGGGCTACAGAGAGACCCTGTCTCGAAAAAAACAAAAAAAAAAAAAAAAAAAAAAAAGGAAAGGGCGAGAACCTAGTGTGGCTGGATCCTTCCAAGGGCAGTAACTTGCCTGGTTAGCTTTCCTCTTTTCCTCTCTTTTGCCCCCAAATTACAGAAATCAAAACATCCAGGTCATGTTTCCAAATTTCAATTTCATAAACTGAAAACACATTTTAGGTCTCAGAGGGCCAAAAACGCCTTCATCTCATTAGCTCTGAAAATCTCCAGTGTTTACACAGCATGGACTCATGGAGGTCTTTCCTTTTTTAGATAAACTAGAAGAATTAATTGTTCCTCTGTTAAAACCTCTTTTGTTGAAAAAAAAATGTATTACAGTGGAACACACACCACATAAGGTTGACATTTCACCATTGCTTTTTCTTTTGTCTTTCTTTTCCTTTTCTTTTTAGGGAGGTCTGGAACTCGCTATGTAGACCAACTGGCCTTGAACTCACAGAGATCCCCCTGCCTCTGCCTCCCAAATGCTGGGATCAAAGGCGTGCGCCGCCATGCCAGGTGTTATCTCCAACATTGTAAGTGTATGATTTAGTATTGTGTTCACAGTGCCCTGAACAACCATCACCACTGTCTAGTCCCAACATTTTTCACCCCCAAACAGAATCACTAACCATTAAGCACATTCTCCTTTCTTCAGCCCCTGGAAACCTGTAACTGATGCTCCATCTCCATGAATCTGCCAACACTGGACATTTCACATAAATGGAATCGTGCAACTTTTATGTCTGGCTTATTCACTTGGAACGTTTCCAAGTTCCATCTATACTGCACTGTAATCCCAGCACTCAGGAGGCAGAGGCAGGCAGATCTCTGTGAGCCTGGTCTACATAGTGAGTTACAGGCTAGCTGGGACTACAGAAACAAAAAAAAAAGCTCATGTGTTAAAAGCCTGTTCCCTAGGGTGCCACTGCTAGGAGGTGGGCGGACCTTCAGGAGATGGAGCCTCGGGAAATGGGCGTCCTGCAGGCCACTAGAAGGTGTCCCACAAGAGAGTTATGAGAAACAGACCCCCCACACACACTTTCCCTATTTTGCATCCTGACCACAAGGTCAAGAGTTTTCCTCCATTGCATGTGGCCACCACCACACTCTACCTCATCCTAAGCCTAAAAGTAAGGGAGCTGGTGTGGACCATCGACTAGAACTTCTAACACTGGGAGGTAGAACAAACTAATGAATTTATAAGCTAGTTGTCTGAGGTACTTTGTTCAAGTGATAGAGTGCTGAGTATCACAGTTGGGATAGATTGTATAAGCCGTTCTGTCTATCCCATCCATTAACAGACACTTGACTTTATTGTCATTTACTCGTGTGTGTGTGTGTGTGTGTGTGTGTGTGTGTTGTGTATGCTTGTTCATGCATGCACAGAGGAGAGAAGCCTGGAGCAGAGGGCAGAGGAGTTCTGGATAATGTGTCCTGTTTATCACGTTTCTCTATCCCCTTCAGTCAGGGTCTCTCCCTGAATCCCAAGTTCACCATTTTTCAACTAGGCTGGTGGGGTACATGCCCCATCGATCCTCCTGTGTCTGCCCTGAAGAGCCACTCCTGATTTTCCACATGGATGCTGGGATTAACAAGCGCTCTTACCCACCAACCCATCTGCCTGATCTTTTCTTAACTTTTGGCTTTGAATAATTTTTCTTTTTTTCTAGTACTGAAGATTAAACCCAGGGCCTCACATGAATGTATAGTACAATTGAACAACATTCCCAGCCTTTTTTTAATTATTTTTTTTATTTATGTGTATATATGAGTGTGCCGCATGTATGTGGTTGCCTGCAGAAGCCAGAAGAAGGTGTTGGATCCCCTGGAACTGGAATTACAGACAGCTGTGAGCCACCTGACACAGGTACTGGGAACTAAACTCAGGTCCTCTGCAAGAGTGGTAAATGCCTTTAACCACTGAGCCATCTCTCCAGCCCTCTAGCCCTTTTAAAATTTTGTTTTGAGACAGAGTCTCACTCAATTGTCAAAGCTGGCTTTGAACTCATGATCCTCCTGCCTCAGCTTGCTGAATAGCTGGAATTACAGACATGCACCACTATGCCCAGAGTTCTTCAGTAATTTTAAGAATCAATTATAGCACTCTTTTTTAAACAATTTTTAATTTATTTTTGTATGTGTATGAATGTACTGTCTGCCTGTTGGTCTGTGCACCTGTGTCGTGCAATGCCACGGAGGTCAGAAAAGGGTGTCGGATTCCCCTGGAACTGGAGTCAAAGACGGTTCTTAGCCGCCATGTGGGTGCTGGGGATCCAACCTGGGTCCTCTGCAAGAGCAGTCAGCGCTCTTAACCACTAGGTCATCTCTCCAGCCCCCAATTATAACACTCTTATAAGCACTGTATTTCATCGTATTGGGGTAATTGCATTGCATACAATTGAACCATCATATATTGATTGTCCTCTAGGAACCTGGCTGTGCTCCAGACCACACACAGTGGGACCTGAGAAAATCTTCATAAAATGTTATGAATTGGACATCACCACTTGGTGTCCCAGAATAAAACACTGACTCTCAGAGAGACTAAGAGGAAATTACATAGATAAGGTCACTTAGCTCACTTGAGGCTAGGCTGGGATTTGATCCACCTAACTCCTGAGTTCGTGTGCTCCCCTCCTGCCTGCTGTCTCAGTGACCAGGGAGATGAGTTGCTTCAGTGCACTTTTCTCTCATGCAGGGCTGTTTCACAGATACCATCTTCCAAATTCAAGGGCAGCATCTTGAGCCCTGGAGCACAGAGGCCCAGCTTTCCTTCTTTAGCCTGGGTAAATCCTCTGTCAGGGATGGGAGAGGAATGAAGGGGATCACACAAGTGCTTGCTCTTGAAGAAGCTGAGGAGAGGCCTACAAATAAGTGCTGGATTCTCTCTACTACAATCAGGAAACCAAACACCAGTTGCTTCACTGTGCACTGACAGCTGTGGAGGTGGGCACACATGTGCAGTGTGTGTGTATGTGTGTGTGTGTGTGTGTGTGTGTGTACCATGAATGCACAGAAGTCAGAGTAGGGTGTCACCTGTCCTGCTCTATCCTGCTCCATCTTACTCCTTTTAAAAAATATTTTATTATTTTTATTTTATGTGTGTGAGTGTTTTGCTTGCATGTATGTAAGTTCACCTGTCTTGTGCAATGCCCAAAGAAGTCAGAAGAGGATGTCAGACCCCTGGAACTGGAGCTACTGACGGTTGTTAGCTTGGATTTGAACTCGGGTCCTCTGCAAGAGCAGCCAGTGCTCTTAGCCACTAAGCCATCTCTCCAGCCCTCCATCTTACTCTTTTGAGACAGAGTCTCTCACTGGAGCTAGACTGACAGCTGTCAAGCCCCAGCCATCCTCCTGTTTCTGTCCCCTCCCCTGACACACACAGAGCACTAGGGTTACAAGTACATGCAGCCACCACTGGCCATCTGGATTTGAACTCAGGTCTTTATGCTTGAGCAGCAAGCCCTCTTATGTACTGAGCCATCTCCCCAGCCCTCCGTGCGCCTCTTTATAGCTTCTTTTTATGCCACAAAGTGCTTCTTCGAATAGAAAAGATGGAAGGAAGTTCTTAAGGAAAGGAGAAAAATAAATTGTATTTTGAGGTCACTAAGATCTACAGTAAAAACAAATTTTGTATCTATGCCATTATGAAGAAGTAAAGAATCCACGCCCTTCAAACAGCAAGAGTGATGGCCACAATGCTTCACTGGGATGGCCACAGGGCGTGTGTGGCACAGTTGTGTTTTCAGTCCTCCCCCGGAGTCTCGGAAGTGAATCTCAGTGGATTAGGGCCTTGCATTTACCAGGTATATAGGACCATAAGCCTGGTCATGCTGTGTGGGCCTCTTCCAGCTGCTTCTTTGTTGTGGGCAGGTGGGTGGGAAGATGGCAGGGTGGGCAGGTAGATAGGGAGATGATGGGATGGGCATGCTGGCTGAAGCTCTTTAGGGTCTGAAATCTCTGTCCCGGCTGGGTCCTGGCCTTGGGGTGTTGAGAAGGAGGCCCACTCCCCACAGTAATAGACACTTCCCTGGCACGGAGCCTCCAATGGCTGGATTTTGTGCACACCCAGTGTCAGCTCCAGCTAGCATACACACCACATAAGGGCCTCTTTATTTTTCATTGAACTACTCATATTTGACATAGGGACAAGTGTGAGATGCAAAAATACTGAACAGTCTATCGTGATACATTTAGGGAGCCAGGAGAGGCCAGAAGCCCAAGGGGAGACTGGCTCCCAGGGGAAATGCTCCGTGAAGTGAGAAGGATACATGGGTGTCGGGAAGAGGGTAGATAAGTCTTCTGAAAAGTGGGAGCCAAGGGAAGTTTTAGAAGTGAGACTTCAGTGCCGTGAGCAGAGTCTGCATCTGTGAGTGGGGTGTGAGGAGGCGGGAGAGGCAGTGGAAGAGGATGCAGCTGGACAGAGATGTATTAGTCAGCTTTCTGCTGCTGTAACAAAATACTCAAGACAACATACTTATAAGGAGGAAAGATTTATTTTTAATTCTTTGGTTTATTTTTGTTTTATATATATGAGTGTTTTGCTGGGCTATTTGTAAGTGCACCTGTACCATGCAGTGTCCGTGGAAATCACAGGAGGAGCTTTGGGTCCCCTGGAATTGAAGTTATAGATAGATGTGCTGGATAGCTTTGGTGTCAACTTGACACACCTGGGTTGAGGGAGCCTCAATTGGGGAATTGGCTCCATTGGACTGGCCTGTGGCCACATCTGTGGAGTATTGTCTTGATTGTTGAGCAATGTGGGAGGGCCCAGCCCACTATGGGTGGTGCCACCCCTGGGCAGATTGTTATGCCCAGTATAAGAAAGCAGGCTGGGCATGGGCCAGAGAGCAAGCTAATAAGCAGCGTTCCTCCATGGCCTGTGCTTCACTCCTGCCTCCAGGTTCCTGCCCTGAGTTCCTATGCTGGGCTCCCTCAGTGATGAACTGTGACCCAGGAGATGTGAGACAAATAAAACCTTTCTTCCCAGGTTGGTTTTGGTCAGAGTGTTTTGTCACAGCATTTGAAGAGAAACTAGAATAGTTGTTGATACTTATGTGGGTTCTAGGAATGGAACCTAGGTCCTCTACAAGAGCAGCCAGTGCTCTTAACTGCTGAGCCAGCTCTCTAGCCTCGAAAGATTTGTCTCATTGTTTTGAGATTCCAGTCCATGGTTTCATGGTCCTGTAGCTGTAGGCCTTTGGCAGGGCAGAGCATCATGATGGAACAAAGCTGCTCACCTGTGGCAGGTGGGAAGTGAGGAGAAAGAAGAGGAGACTTTTTCCAATTTCTCAATGGCCTGTCTTCATCCCACTGCGCCTCGCCTCCTAAGGACTCTACTGTCTTCAAATAACCCCTCAAGACATGAGCCTTCTGGAACTATTTCAGATTCAGAGAGCCAAAGGACCTTTATAGAGGTACATTGGCCAGTTATGAAAGGTTCTACCTCCTACCAATAACACCACAGGCTAGCCCAAGTCTTCAATACATGGGCCTTGAAGACATTCAAGATCCTAACCACAGCCAGGGCTGAGCGGCACCTGGACACTGTGGTTGGGAGATTTGTGGTGGACTGCAGGTAGAGGAGGGAGGCGGAGAGGCCAGGGCTGTGCGGTGGGGGGGCTGCTGGGCATTCTGGGGCAGAAGAGAAGATGGGGGTGATGCTTGTTCTACAAGTGTTTCAGAGAATACTTGCTTGGGCTTCATTAGGTAGGAGGAGCAGGGTGGGAAGCCTGGGGAGGTCTCCGAAGGTGCTACTCAGGCGGCTCTGAGGAGCAGGAGGGAGAAGCAGGTTGCATAGAAGAGAGGCTGGTCCAGGTGCACCATCAAGACAAGGCGTGGAGGCCAGGCAAGGCGATGCTCAGCGTCCTCTGGGTCTCGGTTCTGATGCTCCAGAGCCACTGAAACAAACTGGGGAGCCAGTGTGAGCTCTCAGGAGGGCTGGACAGAGAGAGACAGAGAGACAGAGACAGAGAGACAGAGAGACAGAGACATAGAGATAGAGACAGAGAGAGACAGAGACAGAGAGACAGAGAGAGAGAGACAGAGAGACAGAGAGAGACAGAGAGATAGAGAGAGACAGAGAGAGACAGAGAGACAGAGAGAGACAGAGACAGAGAGATAGAGAGAGACAGAGAGATAGAGAGAGACAGAGAGACAGAGAGACAGAGACATAGAGAGAGACAGAGAGAGACAGACAGAGACAGAGAGACAGAGAGAGACAGAGAGATAGAGAGAGACAGAGAGACAGAGACAGAGAGAGACAGAGAGAGACAGAGAGACAGAGGGAGACAGAGAGACAGAGAGAGACAGAGAGACAGAGAGAGACAGAGAGAGACAGAGAGAGACACAGAGAGACAGAGAGAGACAGAGAGAGACAGAGACAGAGAGACAGAGACAGAGAGAGACAGAGAGAGACAGAGACAGAGAGACAGAGACAGAGAGAGACAGAGAGACAGAGAGACAGGTGAGACAGACAGAGAAACAGAGAGAGAGACAAGTGAGACAGAGAGACAGAGAGAGACAGAGACAGAGACAGATGAGACAGAGAGACAGGTAGAGACAGAGGGAGACAGATGAGACAGAGAGACAGAGAGACAGGTGAGACAGAGAGACAGAGAGAGACAGAGACAGAGACAGATGAGACAGAGAGATAGGTGAGACAGAGACAGAGAGACAGAGGCAGGTGAGACAGAGAGACAGAGAGACAGGTGAGACAGAGACAGAGAGACAGAGACAGGTGAGACAGAGAGACAGAGAGAGACAGACAGAGACAGATGAGACAGAGAGAGAGACAGGTGAGACAGAGAGAGACAGAGAGACAGAGACAGACAGAGAAGTGGCTCTGGTACTGAGCAAGAGGAATTCAACAAAACAGAGATCCTCTTTATGGGAAAGGCGAACTCCAGAAGTCCCGTAGAAGAAGCAGCAGATGTGAACAGGACAGAACAAGCTAGGCTGTATCATGATGACCCTAAGCACTAACGTTGTCCCCTGAATTCCCCAACAGAGTTCCTTTGAAACCTTGCCAGGAGGAGCATCAGGGGTGTTGGGGGGATTGTAGATGGGGGCGGACGAGAAGAGGTGAGAGGCAGCTGATGAAGGGACAGGTAGGCTGTGCTTTCATGAGAGGAGGAACACAAGGGCTCAGAAGAACTGAGAGTCCCCGGCAGACTGAGAGCAGAGGTGACCTAGGGGGAGAAGCAGGAAGAGAAAGATAGCTGGTGTTGGAGCCTGTGAAGTTGCCCTGGTTAGTGAGAAGGGAGCTGTGTGCCCCAAGTGGGAAGGTAAGCCGGAGCTGGAGAGGTGGTTCAGCAGTAAGAGCACTGGCTGCTCTTGCAGAGGACCTGGGTTCAGTTCCCAGCACCCACATGGGAGCTGACAACCATCCATAACTCCGGTTCCAGGGGCATTCGATGCCCTCTTCTGACCTCCATGGACATTGTATGACATGGGTGGACTTACATGCATGTAGGCAATACACTCATACACATAAAAATAAACAATTATTTTAGGGAGCCTGAAGCCAAAGAGAAGGAAGCAGGAGGGTTCAGGCATTTGGGGGCGTGGGAGGATTTGTGCCCTGCAGCCCCTCGCTGTCTGAGGCCGTACAGTGGTCTGCGTGCCAGTGAAACCTCTGCACTGATTTGGTGCCAGTGCTGCACCCAGGCCTTCTCTGCCCAGCCAGGGCCAGTGTCCTAGTGTGGCTGTGATAAACACCATGACCGAAAGCAGCATGGGAAGGACAGGGTCTGCTGTGGCTTGCAGGTCAGAGTCCATCATCGGGGGAAGCCGAGGCAGGGACTCAAGGCAGGAGCTTCAAGTGCAAACCGTGGAGGACGCTGCTCACCGGCCCTCCTGTATCAATGAGCAGTTCAGAAAATGCCCCACAGAAGTGGCCGCGGGCAATCTGATCTGGGAAATTCTACAACTGAGATTCCTTCTTCCTAGGTCACTCTACTTTATGCTAAGCTGACGAGAACTAATCAGCACAGTGACATCTCATGATATCTTTACCAAGGGGGTCAGACTGCAGCAGGAGCCTGAAGGGGCATTAAGGCCTAGAGGGGTCTGAGGACGAGCAGAAGGGGCCCAGAGCAGTGTGGCCCACAAAGAAAGAGTGTCCGATGGCAGATGTCCCTAGGAGAGCTAGGGCTGTGACCAGAGCCTGGCCCGGGCCTCCAGCACATCTGCACCTCAGCTGTCTCCAGCTTCACACACACACATGGCCTGGGGTGGGTGTGCATCTGAGAAGGCCGCAGCTCTCCTGCGCATGGGAAAGCTTTGCTTCAAAGAGAAACTTTATTTTCATTGGACATGGGGGTGAGGAATAGGTCGAAATAAAAGCTAGATCTTGGAGAAAAACACAAAGGGGGACTCGGGCTCTTCTCTGCCTTGCGATTGCTTCTCCAAGCTGGGCTCTGATAGTGCTGCATCATGGTTTGAGGCTCCCACAGTGTCTGTCCAGTGGGAAAGAACAACCTGTGCCTCATGAACAATTGGAATTACGAGGCTGGGAAATGTGGCCACCCCTGGAATGTGATATTTTCCCTCCCAGGCACTTTAGTTACAAATAAAGATTTTTTTATGCTGGCCCATACCCCCAGAATCTCAAAGCTACCCCTTTGTGTTCCAGCCCAGTAGGCTGCTGTGTCAGCTTCCCTGTGTGCCTGAGGCTGATTGTCTCTAAAGCCTTAGTCCCTGCAGCCCCAGGATACGATCCTAATGTAACACTTTCTGGCTTGCTGGGTAAAATAAGCTACAAAGAGGGACCTCCAGGCCCTCTGCAGAGCACCCTGAGCAACAAGGTCTATCTCGCACCACATGTACCTACAGTGTAATCCATGTCCTGTCACCAGAACAGTCTTCCACATAAAAACCCTGTCACCCAATCTCTCTCTCTTTTTTTTTATTTTTTTATTTTTATTTTTTTTTTTGAGACAGGGTCTCCCTGTAGTCCCAGCTGTCCTGGAACTCATTATGTAGATCAGGCTGGTCTTGAACTCACAAAGATCCACCTGCCTCTGCCTCCCAAGTGCTAGGATTAAAGGCGTGCACCACCATGCCTGGCTCCAATCTCTCTTTTCTTAGAACCTGCAGTGACTCTCTGTCTATCCCCTCAGTGTTCCACCTAAACTCTGCCTGGCTCCCTCCTGGGCTCTCACTGTGGAAACTTCCATGCCAGCTGGGAGAATCTCCTCCCTGCCCTCCCAACACGCCTGCTCGCTCTGCCTCTGCTCCCGTATCCCTGGGTTCTTGTAGCCAGAGCATTCTCGTGGAATGAAGGGCACAGGCTTGGGGGTGGGGTTAACATTACCTGGTCAGAAGCTAAAGTGGTGCAGCCGACTGTGGAAAATACTAGGGAGGTTCTTATAAAATTTTAAGTTAAAGTTAGAACCACCACAAAATCCAGCAGTTTCAACTGTATTTCCCAGGGTGGCCTTGAACTTGTGATCCTCCTGCCTCTGTCTACCATGCAGCTGAGATTATAGGTGCATGCCATCATACCAAAACAGACATTCCACTTCTGAGTATTTGCCTAAAAGAATTGAAAGCAGGGTCTTGAATGGATGTTTGGACACTTAACTTCATGGGAGCAGCATTGTTATAGAAGCTAGAACATAGGAACAATCCAAATGCCCACAGATGGATGGACAGACGGATGGACGGATAAGCAAGACGTGGTGTATACATATGGTGGGTATTATTTAGCCTTAAACAGGAAGGAAGTTCCCACACATGCTATAACATGACATTTTGCTGCATGAAATGAGCCTGTCCCAAAAGATACTGTATGTTGCTCTGATTTGATGATGATGATGATGATGATGATGATGATGATGATGATGATGAAGTGGAAGACAGGTAGGCCACAGAGTTAGTGCTAATTGTAAAATGACAGGGTGCCTTCAGGTAAGTAAAGCAGGGACCTCTGGAAATGATGATCCACCCTCATTTACAGCTACCAAGAAGATGGCAACCTCGATCCCATAACTGTGAGAACTGGTCTTTGCCAGCCATCCAGGCGAGCAGGAAACAGATTACCTACAGAGCTTTCAGAAGCAGAGACAGCCAGCTAGCACCTCAGTTTCAAGTGTGTGGGACACATACCCGACCCACAGAGACGGGTCCTAAGATGATGGCTTTGCATTGCTTTAACTCTCACACACACTCCTGAGTTCAGATCGACTCTGTCCCTCTCCACCTGAGCGGCCCTGGGTGGTCACATAAGCTGTACATTTCAGTTTCTTCTTTAGCAGATGGGTGTGTAAGAGGCCAGACCTCTTGGTGGTAGTGAGGGTGTGAAGGATGCAGTAGTGCAGGCTTCAATACAAAGCCTGCACTGTGGTACCTGTCCAGTACAGCAGCTACCGAGAGAGACCACCTTCATCACAGTCATCCCTTCCTGTATCCTACTTGCTGAGCCATCTTCCAGCCCCCTTGAACTCCTCCCCTCCAGGTTGAGTTATATCTTTTATGATATCCTGTCTTCCTCCCGTATTCTTGGCATCTAGTGTAGTATGAAGAAGTATTCACTTCCCCCCTCTCCCCTTGCCACTGCATGGGTGAAGATCCCGCTTCTGTCTCAAATCACATGGCTCTGGGCAGTTCCATTATCTGGAAAGTGGGTCTGTGAAGGAGAAGTGGCTCATGGTTACAATGAGGGCAGGGCGGTAGGCCTGGAGCCACGTTGGTACAATGAGATTTAGCCACCAGGTCTCACTCAGAACTCAGCTATCTTACAGACGCCCCAGAGCCTCCCACAGCCGTGCAGCCAGAGGCTGGGTGGAGAGGCACTCTCTACAGGAACCGGGCAGGACACTGCATCCTCAAGTCCTCACTGAAGTAGTGGGAGAAGGACACACACCCCTCCGCCACAGTTCATTTGAAAACTTAGGTTGGGCTTTGGATTTCCCAGCTCAGAGCCCCCCTCTCTCATCCCTGATGTCCACTTCCTGTGCTTGAGTTTGTCTCCTCCAGTAGTCAGGACCCGTGTTCACTCACCATCTACATCTGCCATGGAGCCAACACCCATGAGGGTGTGATGGTCTGCTCCTCACACTACCATAGCATTCAGATGGTGCAATTTTTTCTATCTATCTATCTATCTATCTATCTATCTATCTATCTATCTATCATCTATCATCTGTCTATTTTTGAGACAAGGTCTTGCTATGTAGCCCTAGCTGGTCTTGAACTCACTGTGTGGACTAGGCTGGCCTCAGGCTTATAGAGATCCACCTGCCTCTGCCTCTGGCCTTAGATGGTACACTTCCATCTTCACATATGTAGATTCTTTCCTCATAAAACAGGGTCATCCGGTATTATCACACAGACTGCCTCTGCCTCTCCAACACACTTTACTGTTGTTGCATACCTACATCTTTAATATGAATAAGGCTGTCCTTGGGATTGGGGAGAGCGTAATCTGTCAGGTGCTTGCCTTGCAAGCACGAGGACCTGAGTTCATCCCAAGTTTACAAAAAAGCCGGACCTGGTAGTGTACACTCGTAATCCCAGCACCGAACACGGGATCCCTGGGTCTTGCTGGCCAGTCAGGCTGGCCTGCTTGGCAAGGTCCAGGCCAGTGAGAGACTCTGTCTCAAACAAAAAGGTGGGGCTGGAGAGATGACTCAGCAATTAAGAGCACTAGTTGCTCTTGCAGAGGACCTGGGTTCGGTTCCCAGCATCCACACTGCAGCTCAAAACCATCCTAACTCCAGTTCTAGGGGATCCAACACCCTCTTCTGACCTCCACAGGCATTGTGGGACAGGGGTACACTTACATACATGCAGGTAATACAGTCATACACATAAAATAAAAATGTTTCAAAAGGTAATTGGCATCTGAGGAATGACTCTTTAAATTTTCTCTAACTTCCACATGCATCCACGTACACATGCATGTGCACATGTACACACACGTGTGTCTACATACATGTGAACACACATACAAGATACACAAAACCAGGCTGACAAAGGGTCTCAAATTCTGCTTGGGCTACCCAGTGAGTTCAAGGCCAGCCTGGACAAGTTAGTGAGACTGTTTAAAAAAAAAAATTTTTTTTTGTCTTTTTGAGACAGGGTCTCCCTGTAGCCCCAGCTGTCCTGGAACTCACTCTGT
>VZQC01005388.1:898649-967821 GCA_009823505.1 Rhizomys pruinosus
CCCCTCCCTTGACTGATCCCTGATGGAAATGCTAATGAGAAGCAAAATGATCAAGCTCATAGGGGAGAAAGGCAAATGCCCCCAAACTGGGCAGCAGTGTTTAAGTCATCACAAGGGGACAGGGAGTCAGGGTACCATTAAACCACCTAAGAACCAACTCTGCAGCCCCTACTCAGCCATGTCACGTACAGGTAGGTCTATTCATAAGAAGAAAAAGCAGATGGAAGGCCAGTTCAGATCAGAGAAAGAAAGGGTGCTCCCATGGGACTGTGGTGGAAGCTTTTTCTGAACATGTGAATGCTGGAGAGGAAAAATCGGCCTGTCCTGGGTGCTTTAAGCAGACTCTCTTCCCAGTTCTCGGTAAACATTAAATAAAAGATACTCTATAGAGATCCACCCAGCTGTTCCGACTTAACAACTTCTCAAGTGCAGCACATCAGAACACAAAAGAGAATGGAATGAGGTAAGAGGCAGATGAAACCTGCTCACAGGCAGGCCTCGCACTGCTAAAATCACCTTCACCAGACCAGTATGAGCCACGTTCACCACTCAGTGGAGACCCACCAAGCCTCCTGGGGTTGGACGTGGGAGAGAGGAGCTGAACTTGGTTTATAGGGCTACAGAGATGGGTAAGACTTAGACCTGAGAGTGAAGACACTTCTCTCACTTCTCTCTTAGAGTCTCCCTGTAGCCCCAGCTAACCTGGAACTCACTATGTAGTCCAGGCTGGCCTACATCTCACAGAGAGCTGCCTGCCTCTGCCTCCCAAGTGCTGGGATTAGTAAACATCTGCCATCACACCACTCTTGAGGGAAACTTTCTTTCATTTTTTTTGCCTTTTTGAGACAGAGTCTCCCTATAGCCCCAGCTGGCCTAGAACTTACTATGTAGACCAGGCTGACCTCAGTCTTAGAGATCTCTCTGCCTCTGCCTCCAGAGTGCTGGGACTAAAGCACACACTGTAACATCCCACTCCTTCCTTTTTGATTCTTGTTTAAAAAAGATCAATCATAATTATATCACGTATGCCATTTTATATCCTGATTCTCTTGCCTTATAAGGAACAGCATTTTTCTGTATTTGAATTCAACTTTCCTAATTATTCTAAACAGATCCTCGTCAGTCCGTCAAATGCTGATGCCACAGTTTATTGTCAGTGTGCAGCATATGTTCCGTTTCTGTGGGTGTATGTGCGACTCTTCACACAAAAGGACTGTTTTCCATTTTCTTTTTTAACATTTTATTTATTATTTTATTTTGTGTGTATGAATGTTATGTCTGCATGTATGTACATGAACTGATGTCCTGAGATGCCTTCGGAGGTCAGAAGATAGCATCAGATCCCTTGGAACTGGAATTGTAGACTGTTGTTAGCTGCCATGTGAGTGCTGGGAACCAAACCCAGGTCCTCTACAAGAGCAGCCAGTACTCTTAACAACTGAGCCTTCTCTCCAGCCCCAGGACTGTTCTTCCTGAAGTTAAATCTTAGAAACAGGTTTTCTAGAAACATCTTTTTGTTCCGCACACATATTGCTAGTGTGTTTTCTAACAGGGTTGTGTCAGTGTGTGCAGCATTTGGAGCAGAGGAGAGGGTTCAGTCAGCAAAGCGCTTGCTGCACAAGGATGATGATCTAAGTTTGCTCACCAGTACCCGTTCAGTCCCAGCACTCAGGAGGCAAAGGCAGGAGGATCTCTGTGAGTTCAAGGCCAGCCTGGTCTACGGAGTGAACTCCAGGCCATCTGGGGCTCAGGGAGACCCTGTCTCAAAAAGACCAAAATAAATATAAATAAATAAATAAATAAATAAATAAATAAATAAATAATCCGAGCGCAGTGGCAACACCTGTGATCCCAGCAGTGGGAGGCTGAGACAGGTGGATCCCTGTGCCCACTGGCCAGGCACACTAACCTCATTGCTGAGTCCCACGCCTCAGTAAGAGATCCTGTCTCAAAAACAAGAGGGATTTCTCCCAAGGAAAAACACTTGAGGTTAACCTCTGACCTCCATGCACATGCACACGCAAGTGCACCACACACACACCGTCGTGCACACCCACCCACACAAACACACCCCCCAAGAAAAAAATCACACAGCATTGGGTACTAACCTTAAAAAGAAAACATGTTTTATTTTATTTTTAGTTTAGTTTAGGTTTTTTTTTATTTTTTTTATGTGTATGAGTGTACTGTCTGCATGTAGGTTGGTACACCCTTGTCGTGCAATGCAGCGGAGGTCAGAAGAGGGCATCCGATTCCCCTGGAACTGGAATTAAAGACAGTTCTTAGCCACCATGTGGGTGCTGGGAATCAAACCCAGGTCCCCTGCAAGAGCAGTTAGTGCTCTTAACCGCTGAGCTATCTCTCCAGCCCCTTAGTTTAGTTTTTTAAGACAGGGTCTCACTAAGTGGTCCTGGTTGGCCCGGAACTTAAAAGCTGGCCTCTATCTCATAGAGATCCACCTTCCTCTGCTTCTTGAGGGCTGGTATTAAAGGCATGAACCACCACACCCAGCATCTGAGGCTTTATTTATTTATTTATTTATTATTACTTTTTTTGGTCTTTTCGAGGCAGGGTCTCCCTGTAGCTCCCAGCTGTCCTGGAACTCACTCTGCAGACTAATTTTTTTTTTATTTATTTTTGTATGTGTATAAATGTACTGTCTGCATGCAAGTTTGTGCACCCGTGTCGTGCAATGCCGTGGAGGTCAGAAGAGGGTGTCGGATTCCCCTGGAACTGGAGTTCTCCTGGAATTGGAGTTTCAGATGGTTTTCGGCCTCCATGTGGGTGCTGGGGATTGAACCCGGGTCCTCTGTAAGAGCGGTCGGCGACTATTTTTTTTAATGTGTATGAGTGTACTGTCTGCATGTAGGTTGGTGCACCCATGTCCTGCAATGCCTTGGAGGTCAGAAGAGGGCGTCTGATTCTCCTGGAACTGAACTTAAAGACGGTTCTTAGCTGCCATGTGGGTGCTCAGAATCAAACCCGGGTCCCCTGCAAGAGCAGTCAGCACTCTTAACTGCTGACCCATCTCTCCAGCCCCCTGAGGCTCTTTTTTAAGAGCAGTGATCAAAGCATTTTCTCCTTACTGTAACAACATATTATATTATATTATGTTATGTTATATTATATATGTTAATATAATATGGGGAGCTGGAGAGAGTGCTCAGCTTTTAGAGCACTGACTGCTCTTGCGGAGGACCTGGGTTCAATTCCCAGCACCTACATGGCAGCTAACAACTATCCATAACTCCAGTTCCAAGGGGTCCAACGCCCTCTTCTGACCTCCGTGGGCATTGCACAACACAGGTGCAGTTATATACATGCAGGCATGACACACATGCACACAAAATAAAATTTTATAAAAGAAATGCTTAGGGGCTGGAGAGATGGCCTAGCGGTTAAGAGCGCTGACCGCTCTTACAGAGGACCCGGGTTCGATTCCCAGCACCCACATGGTGGCCGAGAACCGTCCGAAACTCCAATTCCAGGAGAACTCCAGTTCCAGGGGAATCCGACACCCTCTTCTGACCTCCGCGGCATTGCACGACACGGGTGCACAAACCTACATGCAGACAGTACATTCATACACATACAAAAATAAATAAAATTAATAAAGAATTAAAAAAAAAAGAAATGCTTAGAATGCATTCTTGGTGTAAATGACCAAGTCTTTGGACTCTCCTGTAGACAGGAAGGGATGGCAGACACTAAGATAGAAATCACCTCCTCAGCTCTCCATGAATTCCACAGAGGTTGGCTACATCTGTGGTTTCAGTGAATCTGTAGAATGTGTTGCCCAAGCTGGTCTGGACCTGCTGGGGAAAAAATATCCTCCCACCTCCAACTCCTGAGTATCTGGTAACATGGGCATGTGCTGCAGCCTCAGGGTAACCATTCAGTAAGAATGTTTTCTACAGCTGGAGACCACATAACCGTGTATTCTTTCCCCATGATTGCATGGCCTTATTGTACTGTAGCCATTCTAGCGGGCTGTGAGCACAAGGGTGAAGTTGCCTAGTGGTGCGTTTCTTGGCCTGTGCCTCTCCTTAAGTATCTGTGACTGTCTGGTTTAAGTAGTAACTTAAGAGCAAACAGATTAGCTGTAACTAAAGGCCATGTGACTAAATTATCCAACAATTTCCAGGGTTTGGGTGTGGTTTCATTTTTTTTTAATTAGTCCGCTGTGGATCCACTGTGATTGAAGGACAGTGTTGGGAGATGCTGTGGAACTTCAGGGAGATAGAGCCTCGTGGGAGGTCCTTGGGTCACAGGGGACCTTTAGAAACTAGTTCTCCTGAGAGGGTTATTGTAAGAGCCCACACTTGTCCGGGTCAGTCCTTCAAGTTCCTGGCTTGAAGTATAATTGCTTTCTCCCACATGTACTCCGGACACTATCTGCACTATGCTATGCGAGGTAACTTGAGGGTCACAAGGCAGTCTCCCCTCCCCTGAATGAACCTATGCAACTTTGAACTTTGAATCTCCCAAAGTATGAGCTAAATAAGACTCTTTCATTTATAAAACACCTTGCTTCGGATATTTCATTACAGTACTAAAAAGTGATTAATGTACTAATGATCCAGGCTAATAGCTGTTCAAGAAATCCAGAGGATTGCCCTGTGCTGGGTGCTCAGAGAAATTGTTTTGCTTATGGTGTGGTAAGAGTGGTACTGTGTACTAAGTACTAGTGGTACTTAGATGGTGGTTAGTGTCATGTGACCACAGTAGAAAGCCTGGAGCATTTCAGTGTTAATGCAGAGTCAGGAGGTTGAAGATAGGTTAAAGTCAGAGCTGGAAGAGATCTCTTGGCCTAAGAGATCAGCTGGGGACTTGATTTCTCAAACATCAGTGTACCCAACAACAGCTGGAGTCTTGTGGAGTCTTCTTCTGAAGCAGGTCAAGTATGTGCCCAAGGTTCTGTGTTCTAGAAGACACTCTAGACCACCCATGAAGGAGTGGAGTTCTATAGCAACACTTTGCTTTAAAGCTGGGAAACTTGGTCCAGAGAGAAAGGGGGACAAGTCCGGGGTCACGGAGCCTAGCAGCAGGTGTGGCAGGCGCACAAACAGTTCCAGCTGCAGCTTAGGACTTATTTTAGGAAACACCTGGCTGTGAGGTTGGTGGTGTTTGTGGAAGGTTGGTTTTTTTATGGCACGCACTCTCAATACCAGGCACTCCAGGTGTTTAATGTCATTTAATCCTCACAATATCTCTACAAGATAAGTAGATGGTTTTCATTTCCCAGAGGGAAGTTGAGCCTCTGCCAACAAAGCAGCTTGCCCAAGGTCAAGTTTAGTTTTGCCTTGAAGGTCATTCTAGTCCCACACCTGTGATTTCCCACAACTCGAGCTCCACTTCTCAATGCCACTGAAGCACATAGTCCATGCTTCCAGAGTTCCACATCCACTGTGGATGAAAAATACTCAGGGGAACAGCTCCATGTCTACACTGAACGTATGTAGACACCACACACCTCCATTATCCTTTAAAAAGCTCCATGTCTACACTGAACGTGTATAGACACCACACACCTCCATTATCCCTTAAACAATCTAGCACAAATCTTTACACAGGGTTTTCATTGTGTTCAACTCCGTAAGTCATGTAAAGTACAGGGGAGGTTATACACATGTACTGTGCGTGAGTCGGTCCCTGTAGAGACTGAGCTTTTGACTCCACCACTGCCCAATTAGCTAGTCCAGCCTGACGCTGACCTCGGCTGACTGACAGCTGGCCAGGTACAAACTTGTCCCCGTTTCTTTTCTGGTGCTGTGATTTAAAAAAAAAAAAAATCCCCTGACAAAAATTGACTGAGGGGAGAGAGGGTTTATAGTTTATCTGACAATTCCAGCCAGCAGTCCTTCAATGCAGGGGAGTCCCTGCAGTGGAGGTTTGAGACACCTGGTCACAGCACATCCGCACATCCACAGGCAGAGCAGAGAGATGACTGCACACGTGCTCACTTGCTCCTTCTTCACTCTTACACAGTTCAGGACCCCCTGCCTGGAGAATGGGGCCACCCACAGTGGGCTGTGTCACCCACACCAATTAACTTCATTAAGACAGGCAATCCCCCCGACAGACATGCCCATGGCTAATTCAATGTAGACAATTTTTCTTTTTTAAATATTTTATTATTATTATTATTATTATTATTATTATTATTATTATTATTTTGGTCTTTTTGAGACACGGTCTTCCTGTAGCTCCAGCTGTCCTGGAACTCACTATGTAGACTAGGCTGGCCTTGAACTCACAAAGATCTGCCTTCCTCTGCCTCCAGAGTGCTAGGATTAAAGGTGTGTACCACTACGCCCAGCATTCTTTTTCTCCTTTCTAACTATTAGATTCTACCCACACCTGCAATTGTTTACAGATTTACATGTTACATCATAGAGCAGACTGTGCGTGTGAGGGGAGATGTAGTTTTGTTACTTTCTGTGCTTGAGTGGCCTCACTTAGAATTATACAGTCTAATTTATTTATTTATGTTTTATGTGTATGAGTGTTATGCCTGCATGTGTATAAGTACACCCTGTTGCACAGTGCCTGTGGAGGACAGAAGAGGGTATCAGATTTCCTAGAACTAGAATTACAGATGGTTGTTAGCTGCTATGTGGATGCTGGGATTTGAACCCGTGTTTTCTGCAAGCCCTCTCTGTATTCTTAACCACTGAATCATCTCTCCAGCCCCAATATTATACATTCTAAGTCCATCCATTTTCCTGTGAATTTTGTGATTTCATTTTTCTTTCGAGATGAATAATAGTCCATGTTTTGTACATGTGCCAAATTTTCATCATCCATTCATCTGTTGATGGACAGCTAGGTGGTTCCATTTCCTTTCTGTTGTGCATAGAGCAACAATAAAGATGGGGTGCAATATTTCTACAGAGACCCCATACCCCATATGGGGTTCTCTGGGTATGTGCCCAGGAGTGACATAATTGAGATATATGATAGCTGTATTTTTAATTTTTTGAGGAATCCTCAAACTGATTTCCATAGTGGCTGTACCAATTTGTATTTCCTCCTGCAGTGAATGAGGGCTCCTGAGATGGGTACTTTAAAGCATATGAATTCATTTTGAGCTGTGGAGAGACCCTGTTACTGTCCTGTTTGGTACATTATTTGACCAGCCAGCGTTTTGGGATGAGTAAGGTCTCTTCTGCACCCTTTGGCTAACATCAAGTGCAGGACAGGTGAATAGGAATCCAGAATGCTTAAAAAGCATGGAGTTGCACACAAAGTCTGTTTGGGAACTGCTCTAACCAAGATGGCACCTCACACAGTGCTGCTGCAGGGAGAAGGAGAGAGAGTGAGGAAGCTCCAGGTCACCAGTTCCTGTGTGTGCACATCTGTGTGTGTGTAGGTCAGAGGTCAATGTTCTTGTGTGTGCACATCTGTGTGTGTGCAGGACACAGGTCAATGTTCTTGTGTGTGCATATCTGTGTGTGTGCAGGTCAGAGGTCAGGGTTCCTGTGTGTGCACATCTGTGTGTGTGCGGGTCAGAGGTCAGTGTTCCTGTGTGTGCACATCTGTGTGTGCAGGTCAGAGGTCAGTGTTCCTGTGTGTGCACATCTGTGTGTGTGCAGGTCAAAGGTCAGTGTTCCTGTGTGTGCACATCTGTGTGTGTGCAGGTCAGAGGTCAATGTTCCTGTGTGTGCACATCTGTGTGTGTGCAGGACACAGGTCAATGTTCCTGTGTGTGCATATCTGTGTGTGTGCAGGTCAGAGGTCAGGGTTCCTGTGTGTGCACATCTGTGTGTGTGCAGGTCAGAGGTCAGTGTTCCTGTGTGTGCACATCTGTGTGTGCAAGTCAGAGGTCAATGTTCCTGTGTGTGCACATCTGTGTGTGTGCAGGTCAGAGGTCAATGTTCATGTGTGTGCACATCTGTGTGTGTGCATGTCAGAGGTCAGTGCCATGTGCCTTCCTCAGTTGGTTTCCCACTGAGAGTCAGGATCTCTCACTGAACCTAGTCCTTACATGCTTGGCCAGATTGGCTGGCTCAGGAAGCCTGGGAATCTTCCAGTCTCTACCTTGCGCAGAGCTGGGATTACAGGCGTATGCTACTAAGCCTTCCTTGAACATGGGTTCTGGGGGCGCTGAACTCGGGTCCTCATGTTCATGTGATGAACACTTTACTGACTGAGCCATCTCCCCAACTCCATGGTGAGTGTGTGTGTGTGTGTGCATGTACACAGGAACATAAGCCACATGAAAGCCAGAAGAGGATGTCAAGTGCCCAGCATCCTGCTCGATCACTGTCCACCTTACTCTCTTGTCTCTTGAGACAGGGTCTCTCGCTGAATCTGGACCTAGCTAGACTGCTGGCCAGCAAGCCCCAGGGATCCTTCCATCTCTTCCTCCCACAGCACTGGGGCTGCAGGTGCAGTCACACCTTGCTTTTCACATGGGTGCTGTGGATTTGAACTTCCCATGATGCCATGTCCCCAGGTCACTGGGAGGTCTTCATTGTTGGGCTATATTGCCAGCTGAGGAAGCCAGGTACAGAACCATGTGTAGGATGCTGCCTGTTACGTCAGACGGAAAGGGGTGGAGAGGAGAATGGATATACTTATTTGCTTTTGTATTAAAAAAAAAACAAACCTAGGCTAGAGAGACAGCTGAGTAGTTAGGAGCATTGCTGCTCTTCCAGAGGACCCTAGCTTGGTACCCAGCACCTACATTTGGCAGCTCACAACCCCCTGGAACTCCTCCAGGGGATCTGATATCCTCTCCTGTCCTCTTCAAGACTGAACTTACATATCCACACCACATATAGACATAATTAGAAGTAAAAATAAGACTTTAAATTTTTAGATAAAAGAAAACATAGAAACGATGAACAAACAAGCCACTCTCACAGTGTATCTCATTTTATGAGTTGTTTTTGGAGCCTTGTAAACAATTTATATAACTAAAAAACAAAATTAAACCGAAAAGAATAAAAACCATCTCTTAACAAGGAAAAGAAATGAAACAAATGGCCATGTGTACAAATGGATGGCTTAACCTCACAGGAATTGCTTCAAGTGACTTAGACATAGGAATTTGTGCATTCTAAGTGGGACAAAGACACAAGCAACAACAAATAAAACCTAAACTACATTCAGTAGTCTTGTTGGTAATAAAAGTGCTATTGCTGTTTTGAAGCTGCTATACAGACATGGCCATATGCAGTTATACCCACATCTTTAGGTACCAATGTTTCCATCAATGAGGAAATAGGTGCCAGTATAAACCCTAGGAAATTTGGATAAGCACGTCATCATTAGTGAGACTTAGAAACAGTAGCATGAGGCAAATGCCACTGCATTCATGTCATGGGACAACCTCAGATCCCTCTTAGGGTCTCCTGCCTGGGACAAACCCCATCTTACCCCGCAACTGAGTTCCCAGTGGCTGAGGAGCTCACCAGTGCCCCGATGTCCTGGGCTTCATTTGTTGGATGAGCAAGAGTGAGCAGGCTAGTTGTGAGGCTCCTCTAGTGCCAGGGTCAGTCTGGAGGATGTGGCCTGGCATGAGCAGGGAGGGGCCTGGTTTTCCTGATCCCCAACCCTCCAGTGCCTGCACCAGCTGCTACTCATGTGTGCAGGCCACAGTGGGGTAGGACACCCAAGAAGCATGCAGCCTCAGAGAACTGTCAGTCATCTGGTCAAGCTTGAAATATCCTCACTCAGGACTGGAAAATACCCAGAGGCCGAGTCCTGCCTGCCAGGACAGACTTCAGTCTTGGGGAGTCCTGTTCAGGAAGCTACTCCTGGCTGGTTTCTGTTTTCCTGTGTTTATTTGTTCAGTCTGCCTTCTCTAGTCTTTCAACAGCCCCAGCCTCCCATGCATTCTACAGGCTGAGTTTAGGGCTTTTTTGGGGGGGGGGGTGTCCCCTCGAAGGCATCTCTCAGGATCTGAAAGGTCCTGCAAGCATGACCTTGGAGGGCCAGTTTCAGTGTGAGTTTTCAGTTTTCATGAGACTCAGCGCAGGGGCACAGCTGCCCAGGCTTCCCAGGTCGGTCTCTGGTCTGCTGTCTTGGTGCTGGCTGAGGCCTCGCTGGCAGGCTTGGTCTGGGAGCCAGTCCCCATCACATCCAGTTCCAGTGCTTGCTCACCAACTGCAAGTCTGGGCCCCACTCTGTTCCTAAGCCTCCCCAAGTCTGTCTCGTCTCTACTGACTGCTGATTATCCTGGTGCTTTGAGTTGGACTCTTCCCTGATAAAAGATGTTGAAGTTCCTAGCCCCCGGTCCCTGTGAATGTGACCTTACTTGAATTAAGATCTTTGCATGTGATCAATGTGAGATGAAGGCCTGGGGGTGGACCTTGATCCTATCCAACTGTCCTTATTAAAATGGTAAACTTAGACATAGAGACCAACACACTGAAAGAAGGTCCCTTGAGATGAAGGCTGAGATTGGACTGAGGGGGTCTGCAAATCGAAGAATGACACATATTACCAGAAAACCACCAGCAGCTAAGCTCTGAGGCTTGTACCTCCTGGAAACAAATGCCCCAAAGCAAGTGTTAGAGGTGGGGCCTCATGAGTCCTGGTTAGTTGTGAGGACTCTGCTCCTATGAACGGACTTGCTGCTGTGATCATGGGGGTGGATGGGTTAGCCAGCCTAGCTGTTCTTGAACTTCCAGGGTCTGATTGAATCAAGTAAAGGTCACTAAAGCATCAGCTCTGGGATACTGTACCAGTTGATCTGATAAGCAGTGTGGCTAAGTGACTGCTGGGCAGGTAGTGTATACAACACAGATACGCTGAACAAGCGACTTCCATCCTGGGTGGGAAGGAGGGAATGGAACAGTCCGCAGCACTATTCAGAACACACTTGTGAACTGTTTATTTGGGGGGATTTTTCATTTATTGTTTTTTTTTTGTTTTGTTTTGTTTTTTTTACTTCCACTGACTTTGAGTAACTCAAACTTCAATAGGTGAAAACCAGGGATAAGGGGATTCTGACACACAACATTGTGAGTGTACTTCACCCTGTCGGGGATCTGCATGGCTCCAGAGGCTTTTGGATTTCTCATCTTCTCCCTAATGCCCACAGGACCACAGGGCTGCTCTTCCTCTTTTCTCCATGCCATCCTCTAAGTCCACAGTCCCCTCTCAACTGTCACCAACAGCCACAGAACTTGGTCTGTTGGCTGTGCCAAGGCCCCAGCTTCCTGTTCTGCCACCATGTTGTGGCCTGCCCAGCAGTATAGGGACTCCAGCCCTTTGGAACCATGAGCTAAAATAAACCCTTTCCTCCTCAAGTTGCTTTCGGCCCAAGGTATTAGCACAGCCGCAGAAAAGTAGCTAATGCCGGAGTCTCCACACCACTCATAAAGTTTCTGATTTGGGAGCATTTTGCATTTTCGGAACAGAGATGCTTCATATTTACATATACTCAGAGAGTATCTTTCCTGAGACACTTGCTGAGATTTTTTATCTTTCCCAATATAATTCTCTTTTTTTTTTTTTTTTTTTTTTTTTTTTTTTTTTTTTTTTTTTTTTTTTTTTTTTTTTTTTTTTCCCATATTATTTTTTTTTTTTTTTTTTTTTTTTTTTTTTTTTTTTTTTTTTTTGTCTTTTCGAGACAGGGTCTCCCTGTAGCCCCAGCTGTCCTGGAACTCGCTCTGTATACCTGGCTGGCCTTGAACTCACATAGATCCGCCTTCCTCTTCCTCCCAGGTTCTGGGATTAAATGCGTGTGCCACCAAGCCTGGTTCAATAGAATTCTGTTTTGTTTTTTTTTTCTTTTTGAGACAGGGTTTCCCTGTAGTTCTGGCTGTCCTGGAACTCACTCTGGAGACCAGGCTGGCCTTGAACTCACAAAGATCTGCCTGCCTCTGCCTCCTAAGTGCTACGATTAAAGGCGTGAGCTACCACACCCAGCTTCCAATATAATTCTTTATAGCATACAAAGGGCAGTATCTCCATAACAGTGCACATGATTATCATGTGTACTTAAAGTCCAAGACTGACCGGCCTCAGTCTTCCACCTGTCCCTCCCCAGGGCATCTGCTCTAGTTTCATTCCTGCTATGATAAAATACTTTGACAAAAGATGACTTAGGGGAGGAAAGGTTTATTGGGCTTACAATCCTAGGTTACAGTCCATCATTAAGGGGAAGCCAAGGCAGGATCTCAAGCATCTGGTGATATACCCACAGTCCAGAGCCCAGAGAAACCAATGCACCCATGCTGTCTGGATGCTGGCATGGCCAGCTTTCCTTGCTCTTACACAGTTTATATCTGAGCCTAGGGAATGGCGCTTCCCACAGTGGGCTGAATTAATTAGCATTTGAGCCCACAGACATGCTCACAGGCCAGAGCCATCTGAGAGTCTCTTCCCAGGCCATCCAGGTTGTGTTGAGTTGACAGTCAAAACTAACCAGCCCGCAGCTTTACCTTCAGCTTTACCTTATCATTCCCCCTTTCTCATTCTCTTATAACAAGTATGTGAAATAATCAGCTTTAGAGAAGAAAGCTTTCTTTTGGCTCACAGCTCTGGGTGTTTTGGTCCGTGCCTGATTGGCTGCATTGCTTTGTGGTAAGGCAGTAGTTGTGGTGGGAAGCACATGGTGGAACAAAACCTCTCACTTCAAAGGGAGGAGGTTGATGCATATACCTGTAATTCTTTTCTTGTCCATGCTGTCTACAGTCTCACTTTGTGCATGCACTGGAACTAGCTGCATATTAACGTATTGTCTTAGTCTTAGTTTGTATTGCTCTAACAGAGTAGCCACAGACTGGGCAATTTATAAATAAAAGAAGTTTGTAGCTTAGAGAGCTGGAAGTGCAAGATCAAATGGATGGTTCTGGTGAGGGCCTTTTGCAGTGTAATGCCATAGCAGGATGCAGCACATGGCAAGAGGTCACGGGACCAAGAGGAAGCATGCTAGCTTGTGTGCGGGGAAGGCATGGTGGCCGAGTCCAGCTTGGCAGGACAGTTGTAGAGCTTGTGATGTAGCTTCTTCAATGTCCATGGACCAAGAACCAGAGGCTCCTGCTGGCCCACAGCCATCAAACCCTGCAGCTAAGTTCCCAAGTCAAAGAATTCCACAAAACAGGATGCCAGAGACCACACGTTCAAACACAGAAGCCGGTTGGGGCCGTTTCATAGCCAAACTGTGCCAGCCTCTAATGGACACCCCAGCATTGAAGCCTCGGCTAACCTAATTGTACCCGAGACTTCACCTCCAAAAACCATGGATGTGGGGACTAAGGGATTGCGTTTCCAAACACATTTGGGGGTGGGAACGCATACAAACCTTGATACCTATTGGTGACATTGGGATAGTTCCAGTGTTTTGTTACTCTGTGGTGCTACTGGAAACATTTCGTGTGTGTGCTTCTGTTAGTACAGGTATAAAGAGGAGTGGTCTGTTGTTGTTTTGTTTTGTTTTGTTTTAAGATCTATACCCAAAAGCAGCATTATTGGGTCATTAACTATGTAAGCCTTCTACTAAACTCCAAAATGTTTTCCAAAGTCAGTGTCCTAAACTCCCCTGCCACTAGCAGACAATGAGTAACTAAGACTTCCTCTGGCCCTGCCTCCTAGCAAACACTGATGCTGACACATTTATTGTTTACAGAATATATAATATAAATAACGTGTGAACTATTCTCGTATTATGGTCTGAGTTAACATTTCTGTGATTAACAATAACGTTCAGCATCTTTTTGCAAGATATTTGTTTTGCCAACAATGTATTTAATGGTTTCAGCTTATAACTATTTGACATAAGTGAAAGCAATTAGGTTTTTTTCACATTTCCCCTTTTAATTTTATATTACTCTGAAAGATATTTTTATTTTATGAGTACGAGTATATTGCCTGCATGTGGGTAAGTGCACCCATATTGTACAATGCCCATGGAGGTCAAAAAAGGGTATTGGATCCCCTGGAACTGGAGGTAAGGATGGTTGTTAGCTGTCATATGGGTGCTAGGAAATTGAATCTGGGTCCTCTGCAAGTGCGGCCAGTGCTCTTAACCACTGATCCATCTCTCCAACCCTCAAGATTTTTTTTGAGACAGGGTCTCTCCATAGCCCCAGCTGGCCTGGAACTTGCTATGTAGAGCAGGCTGGCCTTGAATTCACAGAGATCTGCCTGCCTCTGCTTCCCTAGTTCTGGGATTAAAGGTGTGGGCCACCAACCCAGCAAGATTTATTTTTAATTTATGTATGTATGTGTCTGTGTGTATGTGCATATGCATGCAGTACTTGCAGGGGCCAGAAGAGGGAGGCAGATCCCCCTGAAACTGCAGTTACAGGCAACTAACTGTAGGCCACCCAATGTGGATTCTAGAAGAACAATAAGTGCTTTTTTTTTTTTACATTTACAAATCTTTCTTATACATTCTCTCATTTGACCCTCACAACAATCCTGTGACCGATGTTCTCAACAGATGAGGTAAGTCAATCTGACATGCCCAGAGTTCTGCAGTTACCAACAGATTTGTATAAATGCCCACCTTTGGCCTAAAAATTCAGCACCCAACCTCCCTCATACTTTCCTACCTACTTTATAGGGATAGTGAAGAATGGCTTCAAGGTTCAAAATAATGCTTTGGAGGGGGGAGTACTATATAATTATTTACTGTAATAATCTGTGATATGTGGCTCATTCCCCTTCCCATCCCAGCTTGTCTATCAATCAGGAATTTTATATTAACCTCTCTTCTGTGCTTAACTAAGTAAGGCAGGGTAAGAGTCTGGTCCTGTTTAAAGTTATGTAAATTACAATCAGGGGAGCTACATCATTAAGCAAACTGAAAGCAGAAGACTAACACATAAGCAGGACACACTAAAGCACACAGCATGGCAGTGCATTGTCACATGGGTATGATTCCATAGTTCATACTGGCACACAGTTATCTAAGGCAAAGTGGTGGCAAAAAAGTTACTTGTTCTGTGCTATATAAACAAGAGAAGACTCATGGGATGCATGCAAAAGCAACAGATCTCCGCAGCTGTCTACAGGGAATATGAAATTGCCGAGAATGATTGTACCTCTCTGCACATATGTCCCAAAGAACAGCTCCGTGCAGATCTCCCTAGGCTAAAACACAACCAGTACCATCATTCCTAATTGGATAATAAATAGTCTAGTGAGGTGATGAGTTCTATGGCTGTTTAGGCTTTCTTCCAGATCTACTTTGGATTCTCCTGCTTTAAGACCCAAAGAAAGTTATATTCACTTTTTATTGGTGATTCCAAGTGTATGCATTTATAACAGTTAAAGTATAAGTGAATTTATTAAAAGTTTTATAGCATCTGTTCAGAAAAGATTATATACTATACAAACTATTCAAGTGATACAAAACCATTGTCAGTGTCTTTTCAACTGAGATGAATCCTATTCAGCACACTGCTGCTCCTGAGGTGGCTCATACTGAGCAAGCTTTGCTTTCAGTTTTTTATTTTCTTCTGCAGTACCTTCGTATTTCTCTTTCATTTCTGCCAGTTCTAGGAAGCTCCTAAGTGATGCTTTAAAAAATCCATATCACTAGTAGGCTTCTCTGGTTCTTCGTATAAGGCTACCAACACTTTCCTCAGTGTGTTCAGCACTCCTGACTTCTCCAAGTACCTCCGGAACTGCTCACTTCGAGTTTGAGTTTATGATGATGCAAAAACAATACAAATTCAGTGGAAACTGTACTTCACATTTTTTAATTGTATCTTTTCCTAAGCAAGTGACATGAGGTGCCCTACGTGCTCTCTTAACCTTGAGCAGCCTGCAGTCAGCCACGTGACCATGAGAGAACCCACTGGTACCTGTGTGGCTAGTGGTTTGGGGGTTCCAGATTTTGTGTTTCATAGTCTATTACATGTTTCAAAGGCCTGTCTGTATTGCTACTGTGATTTTAAACTGTTGTAAAATGAGTTTTATGTTAGCTGATTTTACCCAACTGTAAGCCAGTGCTTAAGGTTACTCTAAACTATATTAAATGTGTGTTGTGCTTACAGTATTTTACAAAAGGCTTCTTAGGATAACCCCATCTTAAGTTGAGAGAAGCTGCATATATACTTATTTTATGTACGATGCCCAGGGCTTTTAGTTTGCCTAGTGGGAAAAATAAGGAAGGTTATTTTCTACCCCATGAACCTAGAAACAGAGTACTTATTGACTTTAAAAAGTTCTTCATAATATTCTTTGTTTTGTTTTGTTTTTGCGACAGTCTCCCTCTAGCAATAACTGGCCTGAAACTCAATATGTAGACCAAGCTAGCCTTGATCTCACAGAGATCCACCTGTCTCTGCCTCACACATGCTGGGATTAAAGGTGTGCATCACCATGCTTGGCCTGTCTTTATGTATTCTGAATACTAATCCTTAGAGAATATTTTTACATTTATAAAAAATGTGATTATTTTTAGTTTGTGGCTATATACAAATACTTTAACAATATTTTTTGTATATTTTGACAGATGTTCTTGATTCTAATATAGTTTCACTTAGCGATATTTTTCCTTTGTTCATTTTAAAGGGTTTTTGTTTCTTATTTAAGAATGAATCCCTTTTTCCAAGTTTAAAATAATCACCCATAATTTCTTCTAAAATGTGAATGGTTTTGGTTTTCCCATTTAAGGTCTTAATCCACCTGGAGTTTATTTGGGTATATTTCGTCGGTCAATGGTCCAATTTCTTGTTTTGAAATAGCCTCATTGAAGTGTTACTGACATATTTAAAGTGTCTGGTTTGCTAAGTTTTGACATATACACTATATCCATCTCCCCAGGATGTCCTTAATATATCCATGTCTTTATCCTTTAGAAATATTTTATTTTTATTTTATGTCTATGAGTATACTACCTGCATGTATAGTAAGTGCTCTTGGAGGTCAGAAGAGGCTGTTGCATCCTCAGAAACTCAAGTTACAGACAGTTTAGCTGCCATATGGGTTCTGGGTATCAAACCTGGGTCCTCTGCAAGAGAAGCCAGTGCACTAAACCACTGAGCCATCTCTCCACCCCGTCTTGATGCTTTAGACACGCTCCCCATAAACATTATATAGATGGACTTTTCAGTGATCCAATTGTCATCCTATTTCTTTTTTTTAAATTTTTTTTTATTAATTTTATTTATTTCTGTATGTGTATGAATGTACTGCCTGCATGCAAGTCTGTGCACCCGTGTCGTGCAATGCCGCGGAGGTCAGAAGAGGGTCTCGGATTCCCCTGGAGCTGGAGTTCTCCTGGAATTGGAGTTTCAGACGGCTCTCGGCCGCCATGTGGGTGCTGGGGATCGAACCCGGGTCCTCTGTAAGAGCAGTCGGTGCTCTTAACCGCTAGGCCATCTCTCCAGCCCGTCATCCTATTTCTTTTAACCAGTAAAACGGATCCAATGGCATGTGTAAGATTTACTGCCATACTTGGATGTTCTCTTTGTTTTTGTTTTGGGGGGGAGTGTGTGTGTGTGTGTGTGTGTGTGTGTGTTTAGGTCAGAGGATACTTACAGGAGTCAGTTGTTTCCTTTCATCATATGTTACCTGGTGATGGAACTGGTTTCCTGGTGGTTGTTAGGCTTGCCAGCAAGCACCTTTACCCACTGAACCATATCCCTCCCTACCCGCTTTAATGATTTTGAATTGTCACATTTTTCTGTACTTTTCTTCGAGTTCTCATTCTTTGTTTATCTTATCTGTCATTCCTTTTCCTGTCTCCCATTCATGTGTAACATACATGTTCTACCACTAATTTCCTTCTTTCCACGGAAGTACCCTAATAGGCCATAAGATGTAAAACTGGTTTTATGTCCTGCATGGGATCTCAATGGTATGTTTGCTTTGCTGAATGCACCATGTCAGGGTACTTTGATATTTTTTGAGACATTCCAGTTGCTGGCTTCCAATCTGCATTAGAAGGCTGATGTCATCTTGGTAGCCATTGCTGTGAGGGGAACTAGCCCTTTTTTTCTATAACTTTTTAGATATTTTATCTTTGTCTTGTTATTATACCTAGGTATGAGTTTCTTCATATGGATCCTACTTTGGATGTTTGCTTCCTAGAGTTATGGACTAGTGCTTTGCTTTCCTATTAGTCTTAAAACATTCATAGATAGTGTCTTTTTATGTAGTCTCTCCCCTACTTTCTCTATTGTTTCTGTTCTCCATGTCTCAGTTATAGATCCTGTCCTACTCTATTGCATTCTTGGTAATATCTTTGGATGCATGCTCCACTTTATTGATTCCTTCTTCAGCTACATTTATTTGCTATTAGTCCATAAGAACTTTTTATTTCAATGAGTATACTGTTCATATATAGAAAAGTGTATTTTCCCTTCCAGTTTTTAGCTAGTCATCTCTTCTTGTTTTCTCATGTTCATAATTACATTTTTTGGTAAACATTTCATACATAATAATTCTGTTCCTGAAAATTGCACTGTGGGAGTGAGGTGTCTCTGTTGTTCCTTGTTTTCTGCTGACTCATTTCCAGGTTCTGTCTTTTCATGTGAGCTCATTGCTTGAGAAAATTCCAGAGGTTTCATAAGCCTGAATCTGGTGAGTTGTTGCCAGGCTACCTGTGCCTCTCCTTCAGCAGCAGCCGTGCGGAGCCCGGTCCTGGAGCTGTGTCAGCCGCTCCTGAGGATCCTGACATAATGAGGATGGAAATTTCAGTCCGAAGTTTTCTTTGCTGCTGACCACGGCCTCTGGCCCAGCTGCCTTGCGTGTGTTCTGCTCCCCAGGGCAGCGAGGCTGCTACTGTCCTCCCCGCTGCTCCTCAGGAGAGCAACGTGGCTGCTCCTGGGCTTCCCACAGGAGCCCGTGTGTGTACATGAGCTGTGTGCAGCTCGTGGGCTGCTGCTGAAGCACCCACTTCTTTTTTTTATTATTATTAATTTTATTTATTTATATATGTGTATGAATGTACTGCCTGCATACAAGTCTGTGCACCCGTGTCGTGCAATGCCATGGAGGTCAGAAGAGGGTGTCGGATTCCCCTGGAACTGGAGTTCTCCTGGAATTGGAGTTTCAGACGGTTCTCGGCCGCCATGTGGGTGCTGGGGATTGAACCTGGGTCCTCTATAAGAGTGGTCGACGCTCTTTTAACAGCAGCACCGCAAAGAATATTTCCTGTCCAGACAGCCATCATACTGGGTGCAGAGTTCTGAAATAAGGTTTTTAGCCCCTCAGCCGGAAAACCAATGTTTCCCAAATCCTAGGGAATTAGACAAATATGTCTTTATAGAATAAGAATCCTCTCAAATCTACCCATGGCCCTGAAGTCAGCTCTCAAGAGCCACTGTTTCCAAAAGCACAGTCACTGGGTGCTTTTTTTTTTTTTTGGTCTTTTTGAGACAGGGTCTCCCTGTAGCCCCAGCTGGCCTGGAACTCACTCTGTAGACCAGGCTGGCCTGGAACTCACAAAGATCCGCCTGCCTCTGCCTCCCAAGTGCTAGGATTAAACGCCACCATGCCCGGCGTCACTGGGTTCTTTATAGAAGTTTCTGAATGGGGAAACCCTTTGAGAATGTGGTGCCAGAACAGCATGGTCTCGCCGGGAGGATCGGGTAGCTTTGTCCATCTGTGGCAAAAGCTATGGAATACATATTATTTCCCTTTTTGACGAAGCTGCCAGGAAGCTTTGGTCAAAACAGATGCTAAATTTTATCAGCTTCTTAACCCTTGGGTTTGTTTTCCTCCTCTTTGCCATTGTTTCCATTTCTACTCTGTACGTATCGAATAACATATCAGCCTTCAGCTCTCCTCAATGGGAAGAGGCAAATTAGGAGTAAATTAAGTTAAAGTCTATGAGTATTTCATATTTACATTTCCTTCTCGTGTTTTCTTAAAATATCCAAAAGACTAATGAGCAGCAGTTATACAAATTTATTTATGCAAATTCATCCTACTATACTTTCTGCAAGCTCCTATCTCAGGCTTGAGTGAGTGGGTGAAGCTCCCCAGAGGACAGGAGGGCATTTCTGCCTCTGCCCTTGTTGCTAAAATTCCTTTTGGGAGTCGTGTGGTGTGTCCAGCCCCTCCTCCCTTGGTGCCTAAAGCAAGGTACAAACCCCAAAACCACAGTTTGGGAAATCCTAGTGAGTTCATTTGAGCTTTCTAACAGATGAGTGGGTACCCTCCTCAAAACCACACCAGAGAATTCACAACCAGGCTTAGATCCTGTAACTTCCTGACAGCCGCTCAAAATGGTGAGAGGGAGCGGGATCTGAACTTCACATGCACCTACCCAAAGGAATTTTAGCGTCAATTGGCATAGTCAGGCAGGATAGACAAAACGGAGGATGAGTTTGGGAAGAGCAATGGAGTTCTCTCAGATAGGGGGAAGGAGACCAGTAACCAAAGGGAAGCTGGGTGAGGGGAGAGTGTGGGCAGAGGACATTTCAGCATGGTGGGCTATCCCCATAGGCCTGGTGGGGGTAGCAGCAGCATGAACTGTGCAGTGGATTATAAGATGCCTGATTAAGGTGCAACCACCCAAGCAGATAGTGTCTCTGGGAGAAATCCTAGAATGGCAATCCCCTTCTAGGTGGTCTAGAGCGACATGTCTATTTGACTGGTGGGCTCTGCCATGTGAGTATGGAGATGCTTTGAGAAGAGCAGAAGGTCTAGAACAAACTCTGCAAGCCCTGGGAGTAGTGTACCAAGGGCAGAGGTTGCAGCAAGCAGCTGCAGAGGCCACTGCTTTGTGTAATAAGAGATCTGTCCCGGGTGGAAGCAGCAGCCCAGAGTAAGAGGCGGGCCTCCTCAGCATTGTCCTCCGGCCTTGCCAGTAAATTGCATAAAAGAGAAAAAGAGACAGAGATGTTAGTCTGCTGGTTGTTACTAGGGATGTTAGCTAGGGATACAGAAGGGGAAGAGAGCTCAGATTAGATTGATAACACAAGGTTCATTCTGGGACCCCAAAACCTGGAACCCATGGGAGGAGGCAGATAGTGATGAGAAAGGGAGCGATCTAGAAAAAGCTGAAGATGCCCCTCGGGTTCGACCTTTAATACAAAGAAAGGAAAATCCATGTTTCATTGGGCTGATGGAGGCCTTAGCAATGCCCCAGGGTGAGAAACTAGGGCAACCAGGAAATACTCAGCACTGCAGTTTTTGGAACTAGGAAAGACTTTCAAACAAGCAGTGAAGGGAATAGGAGTCCCTCACCGCCTGGCTTGTGAGGGTATGTGAAAGGGGAGCAGATGATCATAGTTTAAGTGCTGCAAAAGCATTAAAGCTGAGAAATATAACCACCCATCTCTCTTTGAGACATAGGCTGCATAACCCGAGGCAATCAGTCCTGATGAGCTTGCCTGTACGAGTCATTACAGATACTTGGCCCTTGCCAGTGGAGATTCCCATGGATGTCAGGGGCTGGAGGACAATAGAGGAGGGACAGGCACTACTGAGAGAAATAGGTATGAGGAAAGCGATGGATGATGCTCAGTTCACTGGAACAGATAGGACTGAGTTCACCAGAGACTTAAGGAAGAACTTGATTGAGCAAGGACCTTGAGATTCATATGGAGCTGCAGTGGCTGTGCTCAGTCCCTTAGTGAGGAAAGACCTTTATAAGGTAGGAGAGAGCTGGGTGTGGTGGCACATGCCTTTAATCCTAGCACTTGGGAGGTAGAGGCAGGTGGATCTTTGTGAGTTCAAGGCCAGCCTGGTCTACAATGTAAGTTCCAGGACAGCTGGGACTACAGGGAGACCCTATCTCAAAAAGACCAAAAAAAAAAAAAAAAAAAAAAACCAAATAAGGTAGGAGAGGCTTTGACAGATCTAAGTGACTTAGACCAGCATGTAAAGTATGTCTGTAAAGGAATAGAACAACCTAAACCAGATATAAAAAAGACAAAGCTGAGAAAGAGGTCTGTTTGGGTTACTCAAAGGAAAATGTGGCAAGATTTGTGTTGATCCCAAGGCCCTAAAGAAAAAATTGATAAAAAAAAAAAAAGTCAAATTCTATGCTAAAGAGCATCTGGAAGGCTTTAAACCCTGAGGAACAGCTCACAAAAGGCATACAGAAGAAAAAAACTGCCCCAGGGGTGGATAATGCCCCCCCAGATTAAACAGGGTATGTTTCTCTCCTGCGAAAGGTCATGCTAGGGGTAGAGGCAGTTTGCCCAGCCAGGGCCACCTCCAACAGCCAGGTGGGGTCAATGGAGAGACAGCAGGTGTAGCTAGAGCCATGCCAGGACAGAGACTTTCCTGTGTGGCCATGGGGGGGGGGGTTGAGTACCCATGTTTCTTAAGTGACAGCCTTATCCTGCTCTGTTACCAAGCCCAAATTAACTCACTAGGATTTTCTGAACTGCAGTTTGGGGAATTTGTACCTCACTTTGTCTTTGGGACCGATGGAGGAGGTGCCTTGATGCTGCACGTGCCTCCCGGAGGGGGTTGTGGCCACAGCCCTCCTCTCACATGGCAGCTGGGTCCAGGCTGCTCTGAGCCGGGTTCTCCACCCACCTCTTGCTGCCACAGAGAGGGGACTGCCTGCTCTCATCTTGACGATCAGGAAACAAAGAAAAGGGAAGCTGCTCTGCTGCTTCCTCCTCTCAGCCTTTTAATTCAGTCTGCCTCATTTATTTTTAAAATACTATTTTATTTTATGTGTATGAGTGTATTGCCTCTGTGTAGGTAGGTGCACATGGGCCATGCAGTGCCCCCAGAGGTCAGAAGTGGGTGTCAGATCCCCTGGAATTGGAGTTACAGATAGTTGCTAGCTGCCATATTGGTTCTGAGATTTGAACTCCAGGTCCTCTGCAAGAGCAGCCAGTGCTCCTAACCACTGAGCCATCTCTGCAACCCCTCATGTCCTTTATATATATGGCAATAGAAAATATACCAAGCCACTTGTTGATAGTGGAAAGAGCCCAGGCAGCCTGGAGCTCCAGGAACCTAATCTGATGCCTGGGAACATGAGGGTAGGTGGAGGCCAAGGACCAGGGTCCTGAGTGAGGCTCAGATCAGAGGTGCTACAGCCAGAAAGAGGCCAGTCTGGGATACTGCGAGTGTCCTCGGTGACCCCAGCTTTGAGAGGCTCAGCCCTGAGTGTGGGCATATTGTTATTAGTATAGAAAGCTCAATACCTCACGCCACCCAAGGGGCTCTGATTGCTGCAACCCAGGGACAGAGGGGCCCACATGTGTGGGCAGCTGAAGGAAAAGGTCTCTATTCCTTGTGTCCAGTGGATGGTGAGGGTCTTCCAAAGCCTAGTGCAGACAGGAGCCACAGGGGCCCAGAGAAGAGAGATTCTGACTAGCATAATAAATGGAATGGGTTGGTCAGAAAGTGTTCGGGGTACACCAGCATGTGGCTCACTCCTCTTTGGAGCACCTCAGGGCAGCAAGTCCCTCCCCCAGCAGAAGCAGACACAGGTTGGTCACATAGATCTGGCTGCCCGATCTCTTTGAAATGGTGACCCGCCATGTCCCTAACGTGTCTCTCTAATGGCAGATGAGCAGTGCCTTCCTGTCCATTCTCTGTTGCTTTAAGGAGACGAGGTTTATTTAACTCACAGTTTGAGAGGCTGTGCATGCAATAGCATGGTGGCCAGCTCTGGAGGGAGCGTGTGCAAACAGGCAGAGGTCGTGTAGTAACCATGGTGGCCAGCTCTGGAGGGAGCGTGTGCAAACAGGCAGAGATCACATAGTACCCATGGTGGCCAGCTCTGTGGGAGCGTGTGCAAACAGGCAGAGATCACATACTATCCATGGTGGCCAGCTCCGCGGGAGTGTGTGCAAACAGGCAGAGATCACATAGTACGACAGGAAAAGGTCAGGCTGCTGATGATTTATTTATTTATTTATTTATTTATTTTTTTATTTTTTTAGTCTTTTTTGGTCTTTTTGAGACAGGGTCTCCCTGTAGCCCCAGCTGGCCTAGAACTCCCTTTGTCGACCAGGCTGGCCTTGAACTCACACAGATCCACTTGCCTCTGCCTCCCGAGTGCTGGGATTAAAGGCATGGGCCACCAAACCCAGCTCCTGGCTGCTTCTTTTATCCCTGACCTTCTCTCAAAGACAGGATCCCAAGAGAACTATATTAACTCCTTCCAAGGCCAGTACCGAATTATCTTCCGCTAAGCCCCGCCTCTTAGAGCTCCCACCCCCTCTTACTCTCTGGACTGAAGACCAGGTCTCCAGAACCAGAGTGTCCTGTAGGACACACTTAAACCATCTCCAAACCACTGCATCTTTCACCTCTCCTAGGAAAGACTCAGTCATTTCTGTTCTGCTCTGCTCTGGTCTGGTCTGGTCTGGTCTGGTCGGCCTTCCTCATGTGTCTACTAAATCGAAACCGAATGTGGCCTTCTCAGCAACCAAAAGTTAATTTTATTGAGGAATGTGATTTTGTTTTTGTTTTTGTTTTTCTTTTTTTGGTCTTTTTGAGACAGGGTCTCCCTGTAGCCCCAGCTGTCCTGGACTCACTCTGTAGACCAGGCTGGCCTTGAACTCACAAAGATCCACCTGCCTCTGCCTCCCAAGTGCTATGATTAAAGGCGTGCACCACCACGCCCAGCTGTGAGGAATGTTTTTAGATATGATTGAGACACCCTGGAGTATGCCAATACCAGAAACGATCCACACCCCCATATACCTTCACCCCTTCCCCATTGTGGTTTCTTGAAGAATACAATTGGAAACAGACCAGATAGCCAGAGCAAACCCTTGTGTTCCCATTCACAGGAACTAGGGGCTTAAAGCCAGACTCTCTTACGCAGTGGCAGCTAATGTTCCTGCAGGCGGCTCTTATCTCGTAAAAGTCTGTTCTGACAGTCGTGGAAGAAACAGGTTTTAGGTTGGCAATAGCTAGCAGCCTAGTGTGATTACACGCATCAGCCCCTGCTGGGGAGATTTGGTTTCCTCTAAAAAAGATTCCCTGTCACACAGCCTACACACCAGGGTAAGGCAGTCCTAGGAGTCGGGCAGCTCTACCTTGGATTTTCTTGGCTTCTGATATCAGAGCCATCTCTGACCAGGTCTAGGTGGGTCAACGCAAACAGCTCTTGCCTTTAGCTGGCTCTTTACAAGTGAAGAGTCTGCCCCGGGTGCCTGATGGCATGTCTCCAGAAGTGACTCACACACAGATGCAGTCACATTGGTGTGAGGGTCCTGTGCAAGACTGCTCACTGGCTCTGACCTTGAAGCCCCATGGGACCGGGACCCACAGGGCACCACAGTGTAGGAAATTCTGCTTGCCAGTGGCTCCCTTGATCTACTCTGAATTTCCTGAATTGGAATAGTCCAGTGTCAGCTCCCAATGTCAACTTGACACAGCCTAGAGTCTCCACAGAGGAAGTCTCAACTGTGGAATTGCTCAGATCAGATAGGTCTGTGGCCATGTTGGTGAGGGATTGGCTTAACTGATGATCAGTGTGGGAGGGCCAAGCTCACTGTGGGTGGCACCAGCCCTAGGCAGATAGATACCCAGAGAGCGAGCCAGCAAGCAGGGTTCCTCCAACATCCTGCCTCCACGCTCCTGCTGTAAGTTCCTTGCCTTGACTTCCTTCAGTGGAAGTGTAAGCCAAATAATCCCATTCCTCCTCTCCAAGTTGCTTTTGGTCAGAGTCACTTTTAGGAAACTAGACCTGTATCCACCACTAATGTCTGTTCTTTCTCAGAGCAAGCTGGAGGCCTGGCAAAGTCTCTGTCTGGCTGAGTTCATTTGGGCTGCACCAGAGGACTGGCGAGAACTGCCGTAGGGCCAGAAGAAGATATTTCTAAACTTGGGCTCGCAGATCCACAGGGGATGGGAGCTGGGGGGCCTGGGAGTCCGTCACCTCCATCCCTCACAATGAGGATAAGAGCTTCATTCAGTGAGTATTCAAATGCAAGGTCAGATGCCAGGAATCCCCAGTCAGAGGGTCTCTGCCTTTTAAGAGATTCCTACCTGAAGAGCAGAGAGACTTACCTACCCGCACTGGCAGCTAACGGCAGACCTGACAGATAAGACTTGTAAGATGCTTGCTCAGTGCTGGACATGGTTCCAAGCTCTTTATGTGAATTAAACCATTCCACCTTTTCATCCTCCGGGAGGCCAGCATAACTTTCACTTTGAGAGAAGAGGAAACTGAGTCAGAGTCTGGTAGCTTCAACAAGGTTACAAGACAGTACCTGGTGGGGTTGGGGGGTCTACTGCAGACAATCTGCTGTTGCCCTCCAAGCCACGTGAGTCCCCAAGTGAGGCAAGGTCTCTGGGGGACCCTAGCGTAGATATTTTACATACATAGATTTATACGGTAGGTGACTCTCTTACTTCCTTTTCTATTGCTGTGACCAAAAAAAAAAAAAAAAAGTGACTCAAGGGAAAAGGGTTCATTGTGTCCACTCTGGTGCAGGCAGTGAGTTTGTAAAGTAGAAGGGACAAGTAAAGCGTCTCAGGCTCTGTGACTCACTGTGGGTCAAGCAGGCTTTGGAAATGGATACCCTGTGTGCCGCTTGGTCCTGGCTTTTATCCTCAGAAGCTGGGTGACATCGGGCACGTGTCCATAGTCTATGAGCCTCTGTTTTGATGTGCAACAATGCCTGCCTTCTACGAAACCTTGTGCACAGGCTGCACCAGCTTGACAGGTACTGGGGTGAACCTTGGCTGTTTCCATCCACTTGCCCTTCCAGCATCCTAAGCACCAAGGGTTCTTACTGTCCTGGTGAAGACGCCGGGTCTCAAAGCCAGGCTGTTCACACGGAGTGGCAGTGGCTCTGGGACACTAGTGCCACAGGAAACAGGGAGGTTAAGAAAGAGGCGCCTCTTGGAATGCTTGTGGTGTTTGGATGCCAGGTGTGTGATCCAAATTTTAAAAAATAATAACACCATCAGAGTCTGTGTTTCCCAGGACTCTTAAGACCTCTACGTCTCTCCCACAGTGTCAGCTCTGATAACTGATGACACCAGTGCATCTGGCTGCAACTGTAAAGCAGCTGGCCTCAGGTACTTCCCCAGTGTTAATTAATCAGTCATTTGATTTCTCCACTCTCCCCAGATGCAGAAGGCCCCTGCCATTGGAAATATTTGCTGCCCAGCTGAGAAACATTTCAGGGGCACCCACACAGATAATTCCTGGTATTGGTAGAGAGGGTTCTGGAAAGACCAGAGCTTCAAAAGCCACAGTTCTGGGAGCAATATAAATTAGTGATGTATAGGTTCTATAAGAAATGACTCTGTGGGTTTGAGCCTGGAGGCCAGTTCCTTGTGCAGGCAGACATGCAGCCCAGGGGAGCCGTTGTTCCAGTGAGTCCACGCTAATCCTGGTCTGTTTCCATTGTGTCACAGACCCTGGCGGGAATCTCCTGACCTCCCAAGCATCTTACCAGCCTGGGTTCTTTGGCCAGACACTGGTATCTTCCCATCAACAGACCTCAGAACATGCTTTCATCTCTGATGCCCAAGTGGGGTCCAGCAGGCCACCCCAGATGCCTGTGGGCACCATCTGGCCCAGCCCAGACTGGCTTGCTAGACTGTCATGTGCTCTCCCCCTCCAACCCCATCATGTGTCCAGCTGTGTCCCTGTACTGAGCCTCCCCCTCACCCGGCTAAAATAAGAGACTAGGCTGTACTGGGCATAACTAGTACCTGCCTAGTCATGGTTAGTTTCTCCCCTAGGCCTCCATCTTCTTATCTGGAAAGTGGGAGTGACCAGCTTTTTTTTTTATTATTAATTTTATTTATTTCTGTATGTGTATGAATGTACTGTCTGCATGTAGGTTTGTGCACCCGTGACGTGCAATGCCGCGGAGGTCAGAAGGGGGTCTCGGATTCCCCTGGAACTGGAGTTCTCCTGGAATTGGAGTTTCAGACGGTTCTCAGCCGCCATGTGGGTGCTGGGGATCGAACCCGGGTCCTCTGTAAGAGCGGTTGGCGCTCTTAACCGCTAGGCCATCTCTCCAGCCCCGGGAGTGACCAGCTTTACCTCACCCATCAGTGGCATACTTAATGTACTACAATTTTTTTTAATTTTATTTATTTTTTATGTGTATGAATGTACTGTCTGCATGTAGGTCTGTGCACCCCTGTCGTGCAATGCTGTGGAGGTCAGAAGAGGGTGTCGGTTTCCCCTGGAACTGGAGTTCTCCTGGAATTGGAGTTACAGACGGTTCTCAGCCACCATGTGGTTGCTGGGGATCGAACCCGGGTCCTCTGTAAGAGTGGTCGGCGCTCTTAACCACTAGGCCATCTCTCCAGCCCCTGTACTACAATTTTATTACTTTTAGTGTGTGTGTGTGTGTGTGTGTGTGTGTGCGTGTACACGTGTGGGTGCTGCATGCCATGGCATGTATGTAGAGGTCAGAGAACAACTTTTGTCCCTCCTGCCATGTGCAGATCCAGCTCAGATCATCACACTTGGTGGCAAGTATCTTTACCCGCTAAGGCATCACCAAGGCCCAACTGCACCTGTTCAGAGTCAACTTCTAAAAGAATTCTAGCCTATGAAGCAGATGGTTGGTGTGCCAGCTTCAAAAGGCTTTTCTTCTTCTTCCCCTTCCTCTGCCTTCTCCCACAGAGCCAGGGAGGAGAAGGGAGGGCACAAGGACTGTTGTAAACACACGTATTTTCTCTTGCTGGTTTGTATTTCTAAGACAGACCTTCAAGGTCTTTGCTTCCCGATTAGGCAACTCGAACAGTAATTAACCACTTCTCCTTTGGGGCTGAACAGTCTAGAAGACCTAGTGGCGCCTAATAAGGAGGCATAAAAGACACTCTAGGGGGACAATTCTACTTGGGCTGTCTGCTTTTCATTTAAACAAGCCATTTGTTTTCAGGCAAGATGGATTGCTGGGTTATACTGGTGACTCAAGACCTCGTACACACGGGGTGGAACAGGAGGGTGCTGCTTGTGCTTGTGCTATTTTGAGTCAGTGAAGTTCTATGTCCGCTCAGCTACTCTGCCTCTGTCCCAGCACAGATTGCTGCCTGTCCCCCATACCCAGTTGCTGTCATTCCTGCTCATGACTTTGAGATCCTGAAGATGATTTAATAGCTTGGTGGTTGCCTGAGTTCTTGAGGTTGCCTGCAAGACAGTTTCTCCCAGTAGATGGAAATAAAGGACTTAAAAGTAATGGCCCATATCCGTATTTTGGCTCTTTTCTGTTTAGAAGCTGTTGTCCTGGCCATTTTTGCTTCTAGACCCCAAACTACAGCCCCCAGAAGGAGATCGCATGGGTATACAGTTTGTTAAATCTTTATTATTTATGTATCTGTGTGTGGGTATGCATACTTATAAGTTCAAGTGATCACATAGGCCAGAAGAGGGTGTGAGATCCTTTGAAACTAGAGTTAAAGGTGGTTGTGAGCTACCTGACATGGGTGCTGGGAACCAAACCAAGGTCCTCTGCAAAAGCAACATGTGCTATTATCCCCTGACCCATCCCTCCAGCCCCTGGCATGGATATTCTGTCAAGCTCACTCTACAGACAGGCAGAATAAGGGAACAAGTTAGAAAGTCAGAAAACTGGAACTGGAATTCTGGTTTCCTGACACTGAGTTCAAACCCCGTCTCTACCACTTCACATGTTGGACTTCAGAGAGGACCTTGAAACCATTTGAGCCTTGAGGATTTTGTTTGTTTTCAGTTTTTGTTCATTTTGTCTGTATAATACAGAAGTTAATAGTGCGTGGAGGGGAGAGTTGGCTGAAAGGGAACATACGAAGTATCCAGTGTGCTCATGAGGTCCCACCATGTTAACATGGACACACCGCACCACACATACAGAACATGCTCACAGGGATCACACGCTGGTGATCACATCCACATGGGGGCGAGGAGGGACACCCTTCATGATCCCACTGCCTGGCGAACACATTTTGTCTCTATTCTCTTGAGTGTATGCAGAGCCTGGCTATGTGACATCATATAGACAAGGGACAGGTGTCGTGAGTGGCACTGAGCAGCTGACTGAGTTCACCAGAGGTGACTGTGAGTGTTAGAACCCTCTGCCTGGCCTCTGACTCTAGAGAGGCAAAGAGCTGGAAATTAAATTTAGTTACCAATGGATGGTGGCTTTATCATCTGTCATGCCTACAGGAAAACCTCAGTAAAAGTACTCAGTGATGAGGTTTGAGTGAGTGTCCCTGATGAGCATATTGTAGGTGTTCTGGGGGGTGGCAGGCTTTGACTCCATGGGGACAGAGTTCTGTGCCTTGAGATCTTGTGGACCTCTTCTCTGGCTGTCCATTTGTGTCTTTTATAATTAACTATGATTGTAAATGTTTTCTTTTTCTAAATGGAGATGATCCAGCTGATCTCATCCCTTGAGCACTTTAAGTCTGGATCAAGAGGTCTGAGACACGAAATTAGGCGGATAGCAGCATGAGAGGCTGTAGGAGTGCAAGGCCGGGACTGTGGGCGTCTCTGGAAGCTAGAGAGGGCAACAACAAGCTGGCTGGGCAGTGTACCCCAGGGACCCACCTGCCTCTGCTTCCCTGGCCCTAGGGTTTATACGTGCATACCATCACCTCCAGCCCTTTCTCCAAGAGAGTATCAAAACGCGGGTCCTCTTGCTGGTAGGCCAAGTACTTCCCTGAATGAGCTATCTATCTCCTGAGGCCAGATAATGAGTATTTTTTTAGGAAAAAAAAATTGAACAAAAACCTCAGACATGAACTCTAATAGAATGACTTAGTTATAAATATAATACGGTAATCGGGCCATTTAGAATCTATTATAGCATTGCCTACCACTATATTATCATAAAATATTTGTGATCTAAATTTCCCAGAGTAACTGTTTTTGGAACAGTTTAAAGTTTCCTTGAAAACAAGAACTAGGCAGGGGAATCCTTAAAGTTAATTATGAATGAAACGGAGTCAAAAGTATGGCTCTCTGGGGCTCGTTTGAGAATCTGATGAAAGCTTAGGGCTCAGACAGAAGCGCCTATTCATACAGGATCTCATGTGGAAATCCAGAGCTTGAGAGTTTCCTGTGCTCAGGTTAAGAACTCTTGTTCAGGAGAATTTTGCAAAGTGAATTCATGTTTTTGTCTGGGACTAACCCAGACCTCTTGCTGGATGTTTTCCTTCTGGGGAGTTTTGATGGGGCAGGGTAGACTGATGCCGAGCACTGTTCCTTTAGGCCACAGGGAAATAAAAATGGCTGGATTGTTGTTGTTATTGTTATTGTTGTTGTTTGTGTGTGTGTGTGTGTGTGTGTGTGTGTGTGTACGCGTGCTGGTACACAAACCCATGCATGCTCATGAAAAAGTCAGAGGTTGAACCAGAGAGTGTCTTCCTCAGCCACTGTCTACTTTATTTTTTGAGCCAGGGTCTACACTGTACCAGGAGCTCCCCAGCTAGTTATGCTGACTGGCCAGAAAGCCCCAGGGATACTCCTGCTCTGCTTCCCAGCGTCGGATCACATGTGCACACTGCCACACCTGGCCCTGTGATGCTGGAGGATCTGAACTCAGTCCTCACGCCTGAGCAGCAAGCACTTTGCCCATGGACCGTATCCTGATCACGCTGTTGACCAGGAAGCCCAGGAGCATGATGCGTGTAGTGAGGATTTCCATGCTGATTCTTAACATGGCGGAGGGTGTCATGCATGAGACAGTGGGGGAAATGAGTCCAGAGTCATGAACTCACGTCTGTCATGACTAACCCCCAATAACTGCATTAATCTATTGTGAAGATAGAACTACCCCTGGCCCAGTAACTCACCCCCCCCAATGATCCCATTTCTCAACACTATTACATTGGGGTTTAAGTTTCCAATACATGAATTTGGGGGCACTTATTTAGGCTATCCACAGAGTGTGCAATAGAAATTTGGGCTCACCATGTATTCTGAGCCTTGGCATCAAAGTGCCCTCTGAATAGTGGCTACAACTGCACTGCTTGTATGATGCTGTTGATATTAATGACCCTGTTGATATTAATGACCCTTACACTTCCTGATGTAAAACTCTTATCTGGCTGGGCATCAGACATATCTGGAAAACACCAAAGATAAACTGCACGGTTCAGCAAAACGTTCCGAGTCAGACTCCCTGGAGCAGGACCAAGTACATCAGTTTGACACTACAGACCAGTAGCACACCCTTGTCCATCTGCCCTGGGCCCTGGAAACCTGACATAAGGACTGTGGCTTGTGGTTGGGTCTCAATTCAGTCCCCCTTGAAGGTCACCATGGTGTCCCTCAAGTTCCTTCCTCACGGCCTCTCTACCTAGCTTTCTCTTTCCAGGGACAGGAGGCTAGGCCAGCTCCTTGATCCACATCTAGTATCCCAAGCAAAAGCTACTTTATTCTGTAAGAGTCTAGACCCTTCCAAGAAGGCAGCTGTGCACAGGGGAAGCTTCCGGGTATTTGCCTGAGCAAGAGGCCTGGGTTGCTCAGCCGGGCAGCCCTCGTGGCTCTGGTCTCCATCCCACTCTCACGCCTCTGTGTTCAGCCTCCCCTCTGGCCTTCGGTCAGTGTAGACCTGGACCTTCGTCGTCTTCCCATCATGATTCTCAGCTCAGCACTGTCAGCTCTATGCTGTCTCCATCAAAGGCAGTCTTTGGATTTGGGTGGGGAGCTGGGCATCTTCACAGGCTGAGGATGCTCCTGGGCCCATTAAGTTTTGGACAATTCTAGGCTATCTTTTGTTTTTTTCTTTATTATTTTTGGGACAGGACTTTCTGTAACCCAGGCTGGTCTCAAACTTAAATAACCAAGATGACCTTGAACTCCTGATTTCCCAAATGCTGAGATTACAGATGTGTGCTATTATACCCAGTTTATGCTGTGCTAGGGATCAAACCCAGGGCTTTCTGCATATCAGGCACTCTACAACTGAGCTACATCCTCAGCCCCCTGCCTCACTTTTTAAATTCTAGGCAATCTTTAGAAGGAGGAAGACCATTCTAACTGGGTAACTGGGTTTGTCATGGCCTGTGCTGATACAGCCCAGACCTTCTCAGCATTGTGTTTGCCCACAGATACGAACTCTTGGCTGAAGAAGAACACAGGGACCTAGAAGATAAGCCAAGAGCTCAAGGTAGCTGCCCCAGAGAAGGGGGGCACCAACCTTAGATGCTTAGCTCAAAGCAAGCTATGATCCCAGGGAGGGGCTTGAGGAAGGGCTAAACCAGATGTTGATGGACCAGGACTTTCCATTAATTTATGAGCAGAGCTCAACAGCTGCTCTGTGTTTGTTGGGCAGATGTCCATGTGCCCTGGGTATGCGAAGGATGAGGTGCCTGGAATTTAAAGAGACCAATTTAGCAGCTGGAGTGATCACTTGCACTCTTAGATAAATGGGGTGGAAACTCACTTCAAAATGAGTGAGCCCTGTTATGATGGTCAGAATAAGAGAGACTGCTGAGGAGAGTTGCCTATGATAAACAAGATTAAAGTCATGTTATTGTGACAGATGCATCCTCTGGGTGTCTGTGTGATAGGCTAGAGAGATCACTGGAGATGTGTCCGCAGGCAGTGACCACACAGCCATCAGGACCTCAGAGAAGGTGTCCAGCTGCTCTCTAGGACTGGCTCTGGTTGTTACCAGCTGCGGACAGCCTGCCTAGAAGCAGCTCAGCTGGATGGCTCTGTTGACAGCAGGAACTCTCTGAGGAGGACAGAGGCTCCCGGGCTCTGGCAGTGATGCTAGGCTTGAGTGCTTGCCTGGCGTGGCCACCAGGAATGGTGTGCTGGGGCCTCTTCCTGCAGGGCTGAGGCTGTCCTCGCCCTCTGCATCTCACACCTGCTCCTGGAGCTGACACTCTCATACAACTCAGATTCTAGTCTTCAGCACATGTTGTATTGTGATCCTTTTGTGGTATACAGAGAGGTTATAAAAATAATACAGTTGACTCTGGGTATCTGTGTGGTCCAAAGCTGCAGATTCGACCAACCACAGGTTGAAAATATTTGAGGGGGAAGTTGCATCTGTATGAAACATACACAGACTTTTTGCTTGCCATTATTCCCTAAACAATACAGTCTAACAACTGTTTGCATATTGTTGACCTTGTATTAGGCATAGTAAGTCCCATGGGAATTATTTTAAGTACACAAGGTGATTGCATAGGCTGCACTGGATGCTAGTCCATTTGCATAAAGGATTTTGGCATTCTTAGATTTTGGTATCTGAGAAGGTTCTGGAATCAATCCCCAAAGATTCAAGGCATAGCTGTATCTCAGAACAAGGCTATGAACACTGTCTAGATGGACCATCAGCAATAGGTAGATGGATAGAGGGAACCCTGTTCCTTAGGCTGTATCCCAGAAAACATGAGGTGCTTTTAAAGCAGGAAGGCCATGGTAGAGCTCAGTGGTAGAGCACTGACTAGTATTCAGGACACTCTAGGTTCGATCCCCATACCCGTTCTCCCAGTAGAGGAAACCATTGATTGAGTTTGTATTGATAATGCTTTACAGGGGCTGGGGAGGTGGTTCCCTAAGTAAAGCGCTTGCTGTGCAGGTCTAAGACCAGAGTTCAGACCCACAGCACCCCAGAAAAGCCAGGCAAGCATGGTGCCTGCCTAGAACCCCAGCTCTGGAGGCTAGCGGGAAATCTGTGGAGAAGCTGTCTAGCCAGAGTCGCCAAACCAGTGAGCGCTAGGTTCAGCAAGAGACTCTGCCTCAACGTAGACAGTGGAGAGAAACCGAGGAAAATTCCTGATGTCAACCTCTGGCTTCAGCACACATACCCCACATGTATCTTGTACCCATATAACACTCACACACCATACACACATTCACATGCAAAAAATAAAATCAAGTAGGGAATTTATCCACCCATAGACATATGCCCCCAAAAAATTGAAAGCGGAAACCTGAACAGATCTTTGTACTTGAGCATACGCATAGCATCTTCATGCCCAATGGCCTGCAGATGTCCATTAGCAGATGAAGATGGAAGCCAGCATGCCCTATGCATCCACAGGAGGGGAGATTATTCAGCCTTAGAAAGGAAGGCCACAGAGTAACGTGGGGCTGCTGCACCAGCCACTTGGGAGGCCAAGGCGGGAGGATCAAATAAGCCCAGGAGTTTGAGGCCAGTTGGGGCAACATAGCAAGTCCCTCCCTCAAGGAGAAAAAAAAGAAGAAGAACATTCTGGTGTGTGCTCTAGAATGGATGAGTTCTAAGGAAAGCCTGCTGAGTAAGCTGAGCCAGCCACTGAAGGACACAGACTGGTTCTACTGGGCAAAGTATACAGAAAGTTAAACTGAGAGAGACAGAAAACAGGGCAGTGGTTTTCAGCATCTAGGAGGGAGCAATCTTTGTTAGTTTTTAAGATTTATTTTCTTTTTAATCATGTGTACGTGTGTAAGTATGTACAAGTGCCCAGGGAAGCCAGAGAAGGGTGCCGGGTCCCTGGAGCTGGAGTTCCCGGCGGCTGGGAGCCATCCGGCATAGACGCTAGGAGCCAAACCCAGGTCCTCGGAAAGAGCAGGACGTGTTCTTAACCACCGAGCCTCCTCTCCAGCTCCTTTGTTTTATGTTTTAGAAAGGGTCTCACTCTGCGGCCCAGGGCAACTTTGAACTTGCTACCCCCCACCTCGCCAGGTGCTGCACGCCTACAGCTGCTCTGGAGCTGGGTGAGAGTGTGCCTGTCTCCACAACCTGCACAGCTGAAAATGGTTAAGATGGGAAATTTTAAATTATCTTTATCACAATAATGTTTCTTACTTTTAAAAGTTAAGGAAAAGATGGCCTGGAGAGATGGCCTAGCGGTTGAGAACACCAACTACTCTTGCAGAGGATCTGGGTTCAATCCCCAGCACCCACATGGCAGCTGAGAACCATCTTTAACCTCCAGTTCCAGGGGAATCCGACACCCTCTTCTGACCTCCAAGGCATTGCACGACACGGGTGCACAGACTCTAAAAAATGAAACAAAGAAGTTGGAAATGTATTAAATATACCTATAGTAATAAATGTATTAAAGTATTAAATACACATTAATTAAATATATATTAAATAGCCCTATCCTTCTTGCCCCTAGCATGTGTAGAGAGGACCCAAAGCTTCCATGGCTTGTGCTCAGTCCTCTACTCTGCATCATCTGCGGGGCAGAGAGGAGGATTTGGACTGCTCCTGATCCACCACAGGTGCACCCCACCTTAACGCTCATAGATCCAAGTTCAGAAGGAAAGGTGCTCTCCACAGCAGGGGAAGAGGCAACCCAGAGCCCTTGGGAAATGTGGGCTGTGGTGTGGTGTGGTTGATATTCAACCGTTCACCACCATGAGATGGTCCCCAACACACCCATTCACCACCTCTACCTTGTCCCTGAGCACCCACCACGCCCCGCCCCCCACCTTGCATTCTCTCTCTCTCTCTCTCTCTCTCTCTCTCTCTCTCTCTCTCTCTCTCTCTCTGACATTGGGAATCCCTCAGCATCTTTCCCCCATAATGTCTGTACCCTCAGGTCGCTCTGTGATGTGCAGCTGGGGCTACAATACAGTCAACTCCATCTCATTCTTCCTTAGCAATGCCAAGGCGAGCAGGCCTTGTTGAGGCCAGCTTGTCCCCAGGCCTCAGTGACACTTGCAGATTTCCCTGTTCTTAATGCACACAGAGCCGGCCTCAGATTCCAGGCCTCCAGCACACTGCAATATCTGGTTGTAATTTAATAGCTTGCCTTCCTCATATTTATTTTTAGAGTTTCTTTCTATTTGGGGCAAGGAGACCTGGTTTTCTGTGTGCCAAAGTGTACAGCATTTACTTTTAAAAATAACTTTAAGTGAAAAAATGTGTGTCCATTTGAAGAGTAATATTAAGTCAATACTTAGAGGTCTGGGCCCCTGACAGGAATCGGGAGCTTACAGGTGGACGCTGGAGAGGCCTGCAGAGTTCCTAGACATCCTTCATAGCCAGGCTCAAATATCACTTCTTCTGTATAGGTCTGACAACCCACTCCTCAAACAAGATGTCAAGCCCCTAGCCAATGTCAGCAGTATTTGACACTTAGAGTTGGCTGGAGAGGAGCAGGCTGTGGAAGGACACATGTACATATAGTTCCCCCTTTCCCAGAGGCTTCAGATCCTCACAGTAGAAGTTCCTGCTTGGGAGCAGTGCACTAGCTCCCTGTGAGGAAAGAATCTCGGCTCAGGAGGACCTTAGACCACATGTCTCCAGTCAGTTTGTATGAGTTTCTAGGCCTTGGTATGCCAAGGATGGGTGGATTGATGGATAGATAAAAAGAGAAAGAGAGATGATAGAAGATAGATGATAGGTAGATACAAGATAGATGAGGGTGCTGGAGAGATGGCTCAGAGGTTAAAGTACTGGCTGTTCTTGCAGAGGACCTGGGTTCAAATCTCATCACCTACATAGTGGCTAACAACCTTCCATAACCCCAGTTCGAGGAGATCTGATGCCCTCTTCTGTTCTCCACAGGCATTGCACAACATGGGCACACTTACATACATGTGGGCATAATACTCATACACATAAAATAAAAATAAATTTTAAAAATTTTAAAGATAGATGATAGATATGACAGTTGATAAATGACAGGCAGATGATAGATTGATAGGTGATAGATAAAGAAAAGGAGATAGTAAATAGATTTATAGATTGATGATAGATAAATATAGAGAGATAGACAGACAGACAGATAGACAGATAAGTCCTAGTTATCTTCTAGTGCTGTGATATGAAGCAGCTTGGGGAGGAGAGGGTTTATTTTACGTTACAGCTCACAGTCCATCATGGAAGGAAGCTGGAGGGCAGAACTGAAGCAGAGACCATAGAGGAGCACTGCCTACTGATTTGCTTCTCTGGCCTGTGCTCAGCCTGCTTTCTTATAAAATCCAGGACAACCTGCCCGGGGTGGCACCGCCCACAGTGGGTGGGGAGGGTGGGGCCCTCCCACATCACTCACCAATCAAGAAAATGCCCCACGGACATGGCCACAGGCCAGTTTGGTAGAAAAAACTTCCCAGTGGAGGCTCCCTCTTCCCAATGTGTCAAGTTGACAGCTGAAGCACTCTGCCCCAGCTGGGTGGGAGATAGATGATAGATAGATAGATAGATAGATAGATGATAGATAGATAGATAGATGATAGATAGATGATTGATAAATAGATGATAGAGAGATACATACATACATACATACATAGATAATAGATAATTGGTAAATGTATGGATAATAGATGGTAAATAGATAATAGATGATAGATACATAGATATTAGTAGATGGATGGATAATAGATGGTAAATAGATAATAAATAGATGATAGATACATAATTAGTAGATGGATAGTAGATGGTAAATAGATAATAAATAGAAGATAGATACATAGATATTAGTAGATGGGTGGATAATAGATGGTAAATAGATAATAAATAGATGATAGATACATAGATAATTAGTAGATAGTAGATGGTAAATAGATAATAAATAGAAGATAAATACATAGATATTAGTAGATGGATGGATAATAGATGGTAAATAGATAATAAATAGATGATAGATAGTAAATACATTATTGATGGGTGGCTGATAGATGATAGATACATAGATAGATAGATAATTAGTAGATGGGTGGATAATAGATGGTAAGTAGATAATAAATAGATGATTGACAGATGATAGATAATTTGTAGATTGGTGGATAATAGATAGTAAATATATAATAAATAGATGACAGATAATTAGATGGATGGATAATAGATGGTAAATAGATAATAGATTATAGATAGTAAATACATTATTGATGGGTGGCTAATAGATGATAGATACATAAATGATAGATAGATGATAGATAGATAGATAGATAGATAGATAGATAGATAGATAGACTGATCTACCTGGATGGATCATCATCTATGATGATAATTTGTAGATGATGATCCATCCAGGTACAGTGGGGAACCCAGCACACAGCCCTTTCTTAGCCTAAGGACCAATGAGATCTGACACTTAGGGCTGGAAAAGAGGGTGCTCCTCCAGCCCCTAGAAAGCACTGAGTTTGGGAGTCCAGGCATTGCCTCTGTTTGTACAGCTGTGTTTGAAAGCACATGACCTTCCAGCTTAGGAAACCTTATGAAGAAAGCTCAGCTCTTGCTCCTGTGACAACTATAGAAAGAAAGAAACCCAATCAATCTTAGAAAATAAGCTGCCAGGCCAGCAAGGTGGCTCAGTGGATAAAGGCACTTGCTCCCAAGCTGGAAGACCTGAGTTCAATCCCTGGGACTCACAGGGTGGAAGGAGGGAACTGACCTCCACATGTTGTTCTCTGACCTCCACATGTGCAGTGTGGTACATTTGCAACCCCCACACAAACAGACACAAAATAAATAAAATTTTTTTTAAAATTCTAGAAAACATGCTAGAATGTCACCAACAGGGGAAAACTTGTCGACTTCCTACTGATGGTAAGACCATTGGAGAACTTTAGACACATGGGCTCAGCTGATCCTTATACCTGCTCTGAATGTCTGTCAAGGATTCCCTAGAATCTTAGGCCTGCAGGTGGCTATGTTGAAGGTGGACCCTTTAAGTGATGGGGTTGGTGCAGGAGTAGATCATGAGGTGCTGCTTTCAGAAGGATTAAGGTAGTTCTCATGCAGCCTTGAGTTAGGACTCTCAAGAGTAAGCTGTCAGAAAAGAGGCCATCCTTCTTTTGGGATGCCCACCCTGCCTGGTCAGCACTCGTCCTCACATGTGCTCCCACAAGCATGGTGAGCCACCACTATGATGATCTTCCCTACCAGGTCCTCCCTAGAGCCAAAGCTAACATCAGCACCATCCTCTTAGACTCCAGAACTGAGGGCTAAGTAAACATCTTTTCATTATAAAGCACCCAGCTTTAGGTATTTCATTATAGCAGTGGAAAGCACCTAACACACAGTCCTGTGAGTCTTACTTTAAAGGTGTGTAAACAGAGGCCAAGGGATTGGAGAGGCATTTGGAGGTCTGTTGGTGATGATACTGCAGTGACTGAGCTAGGTGTCACTCAGATTGCTTTGTGGGATTAATCTCTACAGTGTGATTCAGGACAGCAGAGGAGCAAATGGGAGTCTCAAGCATGGGGTGAGGTACACAGAATGTTCTGGAGCTCCTCTGTGAAGGGCCTAGCTGACAGCAGACTCTCCAGACCTGCTCTGGGTCTCGATGTCTGAAGAAGCTTGGTCTCCCTGCTGGTCATTGCTTGACAATTACTGTCACGAATCTGCCTGTCTCCAGCTCACGTCTCACATGACACCACCTTCCATCATGCCAGATAATCTACTTCCTAATTATGTGTAGAGTTAGCATGGTGGCCCTATTCCCCAATCCCAAATAGAATGTGAACACGACCAGGGGCAGGGAGCTTCAAAGGGCTCAGAACATTCTAGAATATTTTAGAAGGTGCCAGAAAGCACTCGAAGGGGGCCTCTTCCTTTTGTATACCCTGAAGGTGGTCCTGCCTTGCCCTGGGGGCAGAGGGCCTGTCTACCCAGGAGGGCTCAGCAGCTCACCAAGAGTCTGTGTCAGAGGGTTATCTGCTGCCCTGTGAAGAATGCTTTCAAACCTGTGCCTGGGCTCCTGACCCTTCTGAGAGAAAAACCAGATGCACCATTTAACCCGTTCTTGACCCTAGAGGAACCCAGAAGCTCATGTTTTAGGGAGACAGGTAAAGAGCACTAGGGCTTGCAGCCAAAGGGTTAATACCAGGCTGGGGTTCCCAGACCTCAGTCCTGTAAATCTCAGCGCTCACACAGCCTCTCTTGGAAGTCAGCACCCACCAGAGTCCTGATTAACAACTGAGAGGCAGGAGGACGGTAGCTTTCTGACAGGTTCCAATGCACAGGCTTTCTGTACAAGGCTGTGGGGGCAAAGGGCTCTTTGCTTTTGCCACTGTGGGGCCAGGAGCACTTGATAAGACCTGGGTCCCCCACCTGGCTGGACCTCAGATACACTTTTAAGTTTAAAGAACTCCTTAGAGCTCAACTCAAAGCCACGCCCTCTCTCATGGTAGCAAATTGAGCATTAAACCCCAATCCCATGTCGTCTTTTAGGAGGCATTTTCACATAAGTAATGTTAACATTTGGGCCAAAACTGAGCTTCTAGCTAGAGACTGCTGTTGAAGCATTGCTGAGTGAGCTCAGGCCACTCACTGAACCCCTCTGACCTCTGTATTCTCTTCTGTAAACTCTGTGGCAGGACTGGTTACAAGGTCAAGTTGACACTGAGAGTCTGAGAGTCAAACCCAGCTTCTAGGTCCATTTTGTTTGTTTGTTTGTTTGTTTATGCAGTGATTTTGTTTGTTTGGTTGGTTGGGTTTTTTTTTTGTTGTTGTTGTTTTTGGTCTTTTTGAGACAGAGTCTCCCTGTAGCTTCAGCTATTCACTCTATAAACCGTGTTGGCCTTGAACCCACAAAGATCCGCCTGCCTCTGCCTCCTGAGTACTGGGATTAAAGGCGTGCGCCACCTCGCTCAGCTTGTTTATACAGTATTTTAAAGCATTTGAATTCTCAACAGTTTAGACTGATACTTTACAAAATGCAGGTGTCAGGGTTGGGGAGATAGCTGGGTCCATCAAGTGCTTGCCCTGAGTTCGATCCCCAGAACCCATGTAAAAGAAGCTGGGTGTGGGCTGGGGAAGTGGAGACAGGCGGGTGGCTGGGGGAGGAAGGCAGACAATACCTGAGGAATGACAGCGAGATTGACCTCTGGCCTCCACAGGTATGGGTACACATGTACACCTGCGCGTACACACACACACGCACACACACACACACACACACACACAGCTGCCTGTGTTATTTACTGTTGAAGTAGGATGCTGTAGCAGCCCAGAGCCAGCATCCCACCATTTGCACTATGATTAGCAGCATGCTTACAATCATATATGTTGGGCCAGGAAGACTTTAAGGTGCATGATGGAAGTGTCTGGAGGGATCAGCACCAGATGAGTGGACACAGGCAACAGTGCTTCCATTTACAGAGTCCCTGTGTCCTGCTCTGTTTATATTATTGCACCGTGACAAAGAAGGACACTCTGACACCAGCTACAATAAGGAACTAGAGGACACTGTTACTGAAGAGATAAGCCAGCCACCCAAGACAAATGAGTGTGACTCCGCTTACAGGAGGTGCCCAGAGGACACAAAAACAGGGACAGTCAGAGTGTGGTGACTAGGCAGCCAGGGAGGAGGAAAGGAAGCAATGTTTGATGGGGACAGCGTGGCTGTGGAAGATGAGAAGGTTCTTGAGATGATGGTGTTGGCGGTACATGATAGCATGAATGTTGAAGCACACACAGAAATGATGGAGATGGGGCTAGAGAGGTGGCTCAGCAGTTAAGAGCACTGGCTGCTCTTGCAAAGAACCTGGGTTCAATTCCCAGCACCCACCTGGTAGTTAACAACCATCTATAACTCCAGTTCCAGGGAATCGGATGCCTTCTTCTGACCTCCACAGGCATTGCACAACACAGATGCTCTTACATACATGTAGACAATACACTCATACCCATAAAATAAAAATAATGAATGACATTTTTTTAATGGTGAAGATTGGGCTGGAGAGGTGTCTCAGTGGTTAACAGCACTGGCTGCTCTTGCAGAGGACCCTGGTTTGGTTCCCAACACCCACAAAGTGGCTAACAACCATCTGTAACTCCAGTTCCTGGGGATCCCATGCCCTCTTCTGGCCTCCCCAGACATTGGACACATGTGTGTGCTTGCATATATGCAGGCAAGACATTAACACACATTAAAAATAAAGATAAAAATGTAAGAACTTCATTGGTAAAGATGGGAGCAGACAGTGGATAAAGGTACTTACCCAGCAAGCCTGCCGACCTGAGTCAAAGCCTGCAGCCCACATAAAGGTGGAAGGACCGAATCATTTCCTACAAGTCACCCTCTGACCTACACACATGCAGCATCACACACACACACACACACACACACACACACACACACACATACACACACACAAATAAAATCTTTTTTAAATGGGAGAAGAGAAAGGTATGATGGTGCACTCTTTTAATCCAAGCCCCTTGGACACAGAGGTAGGTGGATCTCTGTGAGATCAAGGTCAGCCTGATCTACATAGTGAGTTCCAGAATAACTAGGGCTATAGAGAGACCTTGTATCAAAAAAAAAAAAATGGTGAAGTTAGGTAAAGGCCATGATAATGCTGACGTGAGACCCCAGCACTGCGGAGGCTGATGCAGGAACATTGCAAGTTTGAGGGCACATTTAAGGCAGGCCTGGGCCACGAGACCCTGTCTCAAAAAGAAAAATAGTGAGGATTGTGCATTTATGTTTCTGAACATTTGAAAGTGGAAGAGGGGGGTAAGTATGATTCGCTACTTGACACCCATAGACTACAGTGGGCATGCCCCAGGTTGTCCCTCCGCAACCCACATCCCAGCCACACCAGTTATCAGGAAGCCAGTGGAAAAGCCAGGGTCCTCACTGGGGGTCTCAGTCCCCTAGGCTGCTGTGGAGGGAGGAGGAGGAGGAGGAGGAGGAGGAGGAGGAGGAGGAGGAGGAGGAGGAGGCCGAGGCCTCCTGGAATTTTAGCTCTGTGGACCTTGTGGGGTCTGGCCCATACCTGCACAGTGTCTGCACTTGCCGAGGAAGGGCCAGATGTTTGAGCTCTTACTTGTTTATAAACGAGATGTCTGCTCCATCCAGGCCCCTGTGTTTACACTATGGCTGGGGGGAGGGACGGGCAGTGGGCCCGGCACACGTGTGGAAGGTGTCCCTGCGGATGTGGCTCCCTGCTGTTCAATCACTGGCCTGTAAGCGGTGTGACCTGAGTGAGCTCATTTACTTCTACCTCAGTTTCCCCACTATAAAACAGAGAGATACTTATAATAGCCACATATGGTGGGATCATGGGTTACTGAGCGTTTATCAAACACTCAGAAGAGAGCCTGGTATACAGCAAGTACTCAATTCATGCCTTACCATTGTCCCTGCCGTTGTTTGCCATCTTGCTCCCAGCACCCACTGTACACCCAGCCCCTGTCCCACTCAACATCAGAGCATCAGCGAGGGCAAGAGAAAACTAAACCCACCTTCGGAAAGAAACCGAGTGTTCCTCAGCCCGTTGTAAAAACCTCTCCCAACTCAAAGGTGTGTGGCTTTCAAAATAACTGGACCCAGTTATAAATATTTCTTGTGGAGAGGGATGCATATTAAAAGAACAACAACAGAAAAAAAAAAATAACTGGACTCTCCAAGCAAAAGAAAAAAGAAAAGCCAGTTGGTTGTCGGTATTGCAAAAGTTCAATTGTACTTAAAACAATATTTCCTTTTATTTAGCCGTGCAGCGAGGCATGAAACTGTACCTAACCATTCACTTACTTAGCTCTTTGAACAGCAGCTCTCCGCAGCACTTGGGCAAGGTACACCCTACCAGCCTGCAGCTGGTTCTGCTTTGGTTAGTATTGCAAATAAATAGCAAATACTGCCTTCCGGTTTCTCTCCTCCTGCTCTGCAGCCGTCTACTCCTCATCAGAGCTCACTAATTTTCGCACCGGTTTCCATGTGGCTCTGTCTGATGAGAGCCACCAGAACTTTTGCTAATGAAAAAAAAAATCTAGGAAATTTGATTTGGGCATTGCTGTCTCTGTACAGGCGTCTAATTATTTGAAAGGATCTTGCTTATAATTTGTACTTAAATTTGTTAAATCCTGGAAGGTTTTCATTCTGTCTCTCCCTGTGGTACTTTTTGTTTTTGTTGTGTCAGTAATGCCGAGTCAATATTGAGTTAAAGAATTTTTCCGACTCCATATTTGGCCAGGTTTTGCATTTTCAAAGGCAGGGGATATTGAATAGCATAATAGTAATTTAGAGAATTCTGAGCTCAGTGGGGGTGACTTAAAAAAACCTGAAGTGCTTACCATAATATTTTGCTAAAAAGTTTCCTCTTATTGTGACTGATTTAATACAGACCCCCTCTCTTTGGTTCTTGATTGTTCTAAATGACTGGAAGAAGTTAAATTTGGGCAGGGTTTCCCCAGCCTCCAATGCAGAGATAAAAGGAGTCCCTCTGAAAAGCATCCTGTAAGTTATAGTGATGGCAGAAGAATGTTGAGTTTTCATTACTGACCAGAGTAACTACTTCAGCTGGTTTGGTTTAAAAGCTGAGCTGGAGATTGGGATCAATTACTGGAAAGAAAAGAAAAACCTGACTTAACCCTCAGAGATGCAATGTCATCTGTAAATTGGCCATCATAAAATGAGGGAGATGTAGAAATGTCTGCCATGCCTGGTGTGTGTAGAGTAGTTGGTTGCTTTCTCATATGAGTCCTACTAGAGGACTTTCTAAGCTCCACTCTGTGCTGGGAGCTAATGTACTGCCCAGCAGACTCGCTCATTCGAAACCACCTTTGAGGCTGGAGGTATAGCTGAGTTGGTAGAGCGCTTGCCTAGTATGCACCAAGCCCAGGGCTCTCTCCCCAGCACTGTATACAGCTGGGTGTGCTGGTGCATGCCTATAATCCCAGCACTGAGCTAGTGGACGCAGGAGGATCAGGAGTTTGTGGTCATACTTAGCTACACAGTGAGTCAGAGGCCAGCCTGGGCTACAATGAGACCCTGTCTCAAGAAAAGGGAAGGAAGGAAGAAAGGAAGGAAGGAAGGAAGGAAGGAAGGAAGGAAGGAAGGAAGGAAGGAAGGAAGGAAGGAGAGGGAGGGAAGGGAAGGGAAGGAGAGGGAGGGAAGGGAAGGAGAGGGAGGGAAGGGAAGGAGAGGGAGGGAAGGGAAGGAGAGGGAGGGAAGGGAAAGGGAAGGGAAGAGAAGAGAGAGAAAGGGAAAGGAACAGGAAGGAAAAGAAGAGAAAGGGAGCTTTGGGCCGGCCCTTCAAATACCAGCACTTGTCCCTCTCCTCCCCTGACCTTTGCCTTCTTGAACTTGTTTGGAATTCTCTGTATATATTCTCAAATTTGCACCCCTGTTATTTTGAGTGGAAGATTACTGCCCACATCCTTGGTGTTGACTAAGCATACACTGTGTGCCCACCAGGACTGCCCCACACCCAAGACCTCACGCCAGCCTTCCTCCAAATCCCTATGAGGTCAATTCTGTTATGATCAGGTTTCCAGGGATTGGGGGGGCAGGGCAGAATGAGGCCCAGAGAGGCAAGGTAAAGCCCAAAGTTGCAAGGTAAAGCCCAAAGCAAGGTAAAGCCCAAAGTTGCAAAGTTGGAGGAACTTCAATATGAGGTGCCTTCCTAAGAGGTCTTGTGTGTTTCTTACTCTGCCTCTTTGAGGGAGAGAACCACCCCTCAAGCAACTTCAAAGCACCTCGCAGCTGTTGAGACTGTTGCAGCTTGGTTTGGTGTTTTTAGAGAGCAAGGTCCCTCAACCCTCTTCCCTGGATGGGTTTGCCTCAAGCTCTCTTCGCAAGAGGTGCACTGGGAATGCCCCTCACTGTGCCTCCATCCCAGCCCCTCTCCTTAGCATGTGGGTGATGGGCCTGCCTCTGCTGCTGCTAGTAGACAAAACAGGTGAGCAGGAGATGGCCCAGCCTGCCCCTCATCAACATCAGCCTGGGCCCACGCACTGCAGCCCCTGTGGAAAGTCCTTTGGGCAGTCAGGTCTGAAAAGTGGCCGGCTCGCTAGGGGTGGGGCAGAGCTCTGGGTGGCAGCCAGTTCCTATCCCAGCCGAGTCTCAGAGAAGGCCCGGATCCTGCTGCCAAAACCCTGAAGTGGCTTGTTTTCTTCACCAGCTTGTGTTAGAGAGCAGTTCTCCTAAAGGTGAGGCTGGCAGAGTTTCCCGTGGGAATTTTTATTACTATTGCTTTAACTTGAAGAAAAAAAAAATTCTGGCATGAACTGAAATATCCTATCTCCACACGCCCCCCAAGATGTGAACGCCATGGCATGGATGATGGTCAGGGGAGGTCTGGGGCAAACACTCTCCCACTGAGCTACGGCCTCAGCCCACTGAGTGGGAAGGTCTCAGGGACCCATCTTCCCACTGGACTGAAAACCTCAGGGCAGCAAGGAAGCAGAAGTGAAGGCTGAAGTCAAAGCCGGGGATCTAGCCCTGGGGTGGGTTCAAAGTAAGAGGAAGAAGGAACCGTGAGACAGGTCTGTGTTTACTGTGAACAAAGGCAGCCAGCTGGCTAGGGTGGATGTTGGTCACAGTAGATGGTAAATTGTTTAAGCTATGGGTTGGCTGTGCTTGGGATGCCCGTTGGCGCCTGCATTTGAACACTCATTCTGGAGTTGCTGTTTTAGGAGCTAGCCTTGAGGTTTAATAGCCCCGCTCCCCGTCCTATCTGTTGTCTGGTTCCTGACTGCTTCCTCACACTCCTCCTGCCATGGCTTCCCCACCATGATGCAGCCGCACCATCAAACTAGGAGCCAAAAATAAACCCTTCCTCTTTTGAGTTGTGCCTTGTCAGGCATTTGGTCACAGCCACAAGAAAAGTAACTAGTATAGGGTTCTCAACAGGGTGCATTTAATTTATCTGTCAGTGATACTATGGGTTCAACCCGGTGCCTTACACATACAAGGCAAAACATTCTACCAACTGAACCGCATACCAGACCAATAATAGGAAGTGTTGCCCTTTGGAAATATACTGAGCATTCCATGGACATCTTTTATCCTTTTATCCATCTTTTTTTTTTCTTTTTGAGACAGGCTTTCCCTGTAGCCCCAGCTGGCCTGAAATTTACTATGGAGACCAGGCTGGCCTCCATCTCACAGAGATCCACCTGCCTCTGCCCCCGGAGTGCCGGAACTAAAGGTGTGCACCACCACACCCAGATACATCTTTTATTCTTGTACCTCCCCACAACCTCTTCTTATCATTTTTAAGATTTTTTAAAAAATTTTAGCTGGGCGTGGTGACACACGCCTTTAATCCTAGCACTGGGGAGGCAGAGGCAGGCAGATCTTTGTAAGTTCAAGGCCAGCCTGGTCTACAGAGTGAGTTCCAGGACAGCTGGGGATACAGGGAGACCCTGTCTCAAAAAGACCAAAAAATAAAAATTTTTTTAGTCATGTTTATGTGTATGGGTATGTCTGTGTCATGTGGGTGCAGTTGCCCACAGAGGCCAGAGGAGGGCATCCGATCCCCCGGAGCTGGAGGTACAGATGGTTGAAAGCCACCTGGGAGGTTAAGAACTGAATGTGGGTGCCACGCAAGAGCAATAAGTGACCTTAACTACTGCCCCCCCTCTTCTGCTAGACTAAACTCTGCTTCCGGGCATGGACTGATGTGCTGTTAGGCTCATCCTTTCCATGTGACACTGTATTTCTCATGGATTTTGCTTGTTCCGGCCCCAGCCCTGTCTTCATCATGACTGATGGTCCTGGGCCCACCCCTGGGCTCTATCCAGTGGCCAGATGTACCCACTGGGCTGGTCAGGTCCAGCTCTTCCCTGTCCCGATGAGTGTTGCACTCATCTTCACAAGGAATTTTTTTTTTTTCTGCTTAGTTATTATTCCCGTGGAGTAAAGAATTCCAAGTTGTCAGTGTCCCTTGGCCCCAGAAACGTGTTCCTGTGTCAGGTCGACTGCATGCTGTTTATGTGATCCAATCTGGGGTTCTCTACACAACTCGAGTCTCCAGGTCGTGGTTGCTCTGGAGATTGTTGGAGGAGCCTGGGCCAAAGCAGAAATAAACACACTGTGAGCATAACAGCTGAGCCTGGCCTGGCAAATCCCAAGTTAAATGCTTCCAAAAGTATATTTCTGGAAAGGTAAAGTGAGGCCCACTCACAGCAGAAGACAGAGGATATAAAGAAGAAGATAAAAACCATAGTCCAAGCCCCATAAAAAGATCAGTTGTTATTAATGTGATGTTGAAGCTGCCGCTTCAGGCCTCACAAGGGTTATGTGCGTGTGACAAGACTCACGCTCGGCCCTGGGGTAACACTCTCAGCCCTGGGCTGCTTTGATCCTTGCCATTTCATGAATGCTTCTTCATGTCATTAAATGTAGGGTCAGGGGCTGGGTCTCATTTGAAATGATTTTGAGCTTTTTTGTTGTTGTGGAAAAATATCAAAACATTGTAAAAAAATCAATAAGCAGAGAGAATAACTCAAATCTCACATACCGGTCATCTGCCTTCATAGAGTACCAAATTGTAAACAATCATGTTTTGTCTAAAGGTATCTTTTAAAACATAAAGATAAAAATAAAATAATCTTATTTCCCATCTATTCACCACCTGGATTATTTGGAAGCAAATTATAGATATATCACTGGGGGGGGCAGTATTTCAACATAAATAATTAAAAGTCAAAGGCTTACTTTTAAATTACCAGAATATCATTTATTACGTCTAAAATGTTTAAAAGTTAACAAGTGCTTGATAACCACTAACTCTCTAGTTGGCATATAGGTTCTCCTTTCAGTTTAGACAGGATTTCATGCAGCCCAGTCAGCTTTGAACTTACTGTAGAGCGGAGGATGACCTTGAACTGCTGACCCTCCTCTCTGTACCTCTCAAGTGCTGAGATGGCAGGTTTTACCTGGTTTATACAGTGTTGGGGATCGAACCCAGGGCTTCCCATGCGCTCAGTGAGCACTTTACCAACTAAGCCCACCCCAGTCTTCCTGATGACTTATTTATTGAAGAAACCTGGTCACTCACCCTTGAGTTTCCCAGCATCTGGACTCTGACAGCAGCATGCCTGTGGTATTATTTAATGTGCTCCTCTGGCCCTGTCATTCCCATAATTGCTGGGTAAATAGAGCTGCCTGATGGCATTCATGTTTGGTTGGAGAGGGGGGCAGTAAGAATACTGTTCAGGGGTGGGGTGTCTTCCCACCAGGAGCCACAGAATAAATGTGTTTCTTTCTGTAACAACAGTATTGATCATGATTGCTTATGCATGACTTTATTAGAGATTTGTCAAATAATGAGGCTGTGCCTTGCTTGTCTTTGCTTGTAAGCTGGTAAACATAGAAGAGAAGGCTCTGATCAGCAACTATTTGTTGAATTCTCTTAGGAACTCCCTTCCTTCCTTCCTTCCTTCCTTCCTTCCTTCCTTCCTTCCCTCCTTTCCTACTTCCTGCTTTTTTTCCTTCCCTCCTTTCCTTTCTCCTTCTTTCCTTCCTGCTTTCTTCTTTCCTTGTTTCTTCACAGTTTTCAAAATAATGGATTTGTCTTCACACATCCTCCAAAGGCATCCACTGAATTCTGTCTTTAGTACCATTGTTATCTCATGCACTTAAGCATATCTGGTATATTTTGACCTACTGCAATTATGTTTAGTGTTGTTTAAGTAGCTCCCACCTCAAGCCATTGGAAGCTTCATGGGGGTTTGTGAGCCCTTTAGACAGGGCCCTGGTCATGTCAGAGAGGTTCTTGGCTTTATCTATAAGCTTATCCGGGCATTTCTTAGTCTGTTTTCTGTGTTGCTACAACACATTACCTGAGAGTATGTCATTTATAAAGAATAGGGTTGAGCTGGGTGTAGTGGTACACACCTTTAATCCCAGCACTTGGGATGGAGAGCCAGGCAGATCTCTGTGAGATCAAGACCAGCCTGGTCTCCATAGTGAGTCCAGGCCAGCTGGGGATCCAGAGAAACCCTGTCTCAAAAAGACTAAGCAAACAAAGAATAGAGCTTGATTTGGCTAATAGTTCTGGAAGCTGGGAGGTCCATGAACAAGGTGCCAACCCCCACCTCCATTTGGTAAAAAGCCTTCTTGTTGCATCTGGACAGGTAGAAGACATCACATAGAATGGCAGTAAGAATACTACCTGGCTCTCTCCTCTTAGAAAGCCACTAAAGCCATCATACAGCCCCTCCCTCCAGATCTCAGATAACCTCAATGACCTCTTGTGATGGCAGGCTTTAGTTGTCAAGTTGACACAACTTAGAATCGATCATCTTGGATATATTTTCAATGAGGGGTTGTCTACATTGGTTTGGTTTATGGGCATGTCTGTGGGGGGATTGTCTTAATTAAGTTAATTGCTGTGGGAAGCCCCAGCCCACTGTGGGTGGCCCCATTCCCTAAGCAGGATGTCCTGAACTGTATGAGCAGGGAAATAGAGCTGAGTACTAGAAGGCAGGCAGTATGCATGCGTTCATTTCTCTCTACTCTGTTTGAAGTTCCTGCCTCGACTTCCCCACAATGATGGACTGTAACTTGGAATCGAAAGATGAAATGAACCCCATTCTCCCTAAGTTGCTTTGAGTCAGGGAATTTTATCACAGCAACAGAAATGAAGCCACAACACCTCCCAAAGCCTCACTTCCGAACACCACTAGCATTAAGACAGCGGGGATTCTGTTTGCAACATGAGAAATATGTCAGAGACCAACAAGCTGGGTGCTCTTAACACCCTTGATAATAATTGTATGTCCATGGACAGAACTGGGAAACCACTTATTCATGTTTAAGCCAAAGTGCACCCTGAGTGCTTGCTGCCATTCACAATGTACCTTCTAGGCTACAATGCTTTTCCTTGACACAATAGTTCCCCTATCTGAAAATCTGATACCAACCGAATTCTCTCACTTTACCCCAAGATGCACCCCACAGCATCAACACACATCAGCTCTACCCTTAACAGTACAGCTACTGAATATACTTAAATGCTTTTGTTTTGCTGTTGCTGTTTGTGGTTCTTGGGGTTGGGGGAGAATAATGTGGCAATAAGGAAACTTTCTTTTTAATCAGATGTGATATTCCTTTATCTGATACAAATTTTTCTCTCCCTCTGGGCATCTTGAAGGGCACATTCAAATGTTCACTGTTAGAAAAAATTCTTCAGTGGTTATCTGTGCCTTTCACAGAGAATTGAACCAGTCAAGGGTCTTAGACACTTACCCAGTCCCTTTTCTAGAACAGTCTAAATGCATGGAAAGGCCTGCTTGGCCACACTCTGATCAGCACTTTTTGTTATCATTAATAATAGTGTAGCTTGGAGCTGGAGAGATGGCTCAGCAGTTAAGAGCACCGACTGCTCCTGCAGAGGACCCAGGTTCGATTCCCAGCACCCACATGGTGGCTAAGAACCATCTTTAACTCCAGTTCCAGGGGTCTCCAACACCTTCTTCTGACCTCCAAGGCATTGCACCACATAGGTGCACAAACCTACATGCAGATAGTACACTCATACACATAAAAAATAATAAATAAATAAATAACTAAACAAACAGTGTAGCTCATTGATGCAAACAAATTCAGGAAAAGATGGCTTCTTGACCTCTATGTGTCTTGAGTCTGCCAGCCATATTTCTTGGACTGAAGGGATTCCATCTTGAACTGTCTTTACATGTGAAGTCAGGAACAGTTAGTTGGTTTCTTAAGTTATATTTTATTTATTGTGTGTGGGTGTGGTGGGGGTATATTAGTATTGTGGTCAGAGGAGAACTTGTGAAAGCCCATTCTCTGTTTCTACCATGTGGGTCCCGAGCAGGTGGCTGAGGACTAGCACTCCGTCACTAGGCTGGGCAGCCAGCACCTTTATCCAGTGAGCCATCTCACTGGACTTCAGTGTTTTCTTATTGCAGTGTGGTCTTCCTGTTCATCTCAAATTCATGAGCTTAAGCTCTCCCCATCCCTCGGCCTCCCAAGTAGCTGGAGCTACAAGACATCCAGCCTGATCTGCGAGGTATTTTTAACATCTTTATTTTAATTTTTAATTTTAATTTATGGGGCTAAAGAGATGGGTTAGAGGTTAAGAGCACTGGCTGTTTTTACACAGGACCTGGATTCAATTCCCAGCACCCACATGGCAGCTAACAGTTGTCCAAAAGTCCACCATTGGACACTTTCTTCTGATCTCTGTGGGCAATTGCTCCTCATGGGTGCACTTACAGGTATGCAGGCAGTACATTTATACACACAAAATAAAAATATAAGTAATTTTTAATTTTAATTTGTGTATGTGAATATAGGTGACTTCAGAAGCCAGAAGGTGTCTGATTCTCTCAAGCTGAAGTCGCAGGTGGTTATGAGCCACCTGACATAGGTGCTGGGCACCAAACTTGGGTCCTCTGCTAGAACAGTACATGTTCTTAACCACTGAATCTCTCTAACCCCTATTTTTAACATTTTTTAACACAAACATTCTTTTTCATGTTTGTTGCAAGTATTTTTCTCATTTTTATTTGCCTTTCAAATTTATGATATATGTGAATAAAATAATTGTGCCTATTGATCTATTTCTTTCATTGCTTTTATGCTTTAAGAAATCCTGTTCCATCTGATATCTGTCGAACATTTGCCATATGTGATTCTCCTTTGTGTGAGGCTTTTTTTCTACTTTTATTATTTTTCCACTTTTATTATCTCCTTGTAAAATTGCAAAAGCAATACGCATTTGCTGGAGAGCTATAAAACCTTAGGAAAAATATAAAAGCCTTCATTTATTTTTACATTGTGTGTGTGTGTGTGTGTGTGAGTGTGCGTGTGGTGTACATGCATGCACACTAGGGATAGAACCAGAGCTTTGCCCATTCTAGGGAAATTCTGTACCACTGAACCACCCCAGCCCCATGGTGTTCTTAAATCTGTAATTTATTATGACATAAAGGCCATGAGAGGCTCTGACTGAAGATCTTCTAAATAACCAGTCACCCCAGCACCATTTGCTGAACAATCTGCTTTGCTCTCAGAGTATACTCAAAACTGTGTGGTGCCTGGGTTGTCTCTCAAAACCTGTACTGTTGCCAATATGTCTCAGCCATGCAGTTACATAATTCTCCTTCCCAAATCAAGTTGCTTTCTTGTTACTGTTCCTTTTCAAAAATATCTTAGCTGCTCTCGCCTGTTCATTCTCCTAAATATACAGCCATATTACTTTGTCAAGTTAAAGCGCTTTAGTAATCTACGGTGGGGATGAGATGCCTTTAAAGGGAGCCAGCGCTCCCTTCTGCTGCTGACCGGAGGCCAGGTGCTGACAAGGAGCTGTGGGAAGCAGCTTCCCACGGCTTCAGATCTGACAGCAGGTATCAGATGCTGCAGCACCATCCAGCGCTGTGGCTTCCATGCAGTTTGGGGAGGCAATGTCGAGTGGGAGGTTGTTAGTGTTTGGCGGTTAAATGTCCTCTGAGAGCTTGTGAGTTTAAGGCCTGGACCCCAGTGCAGCCATGTTCAGAGATGGAGCCCTGGGGGAGTGATTGGATCATGTAGGCTCCAACCTCATGAATGAGCCTATAAGTGGACTTGTAGCTTACTGGGTTTGGAGGCAAGGGCTATATTATGAGTGAGTTCTCTGTTGCTTCCTGGTCACATTAAGGTGAGCAGCCTCCCCCCACCCCTCCATAATCCAGCCATTATGAAGGTCACAGTTCACCATTGAGGGATGTCAGGAATGTTTCAATGTGCAAATATGGAGTTAGGAATTGATATAGAGGCTGGAGGAGCACTGCTTACTGGCTTGCTTCCATGGCTTGCTTTGCATAGCTACCTTTTTTATGCAGTACAGTCCCACCTGACCAGAAATGCCACCATCAACAGTGGGCTGGGTCCTTCTACATCAATTAGTGAATATGAAAATATCCCACAGACACGGACACAGACTAAGACAATCAAATGGAGACAATCAAACCTCAAGTGAGGTTTCCTGTTCCCAGGAGACTTCAGTATATATCAACTTAACAAAAACTAACCAGCACAGATATGTTAGCCTTGGAAGGAATTAACGTAGCACTCTTGGGACCATGCTTAGCTCCCTTGAGACTGCATTCTTGTGAAAGAACAAGCCTAACCCCTGTATCTATATCTGTCTTCATGTCTTACCATGCAATCTCTCTGAATGCATGACTGCCGTTGTGATATCACCACACACACACACACACACACACACACACACACACACACACCCCTCACCAGAGCTGACCAGAAGCCAGCACCATGCTTTCAGACCTTTGCAACTTTGAGTTAATGAGCTTTAAAAGTAACACCCTCCAACCTCAAGTATTCTGCTATAACAATGGAGAATGGAGTAAATAAGTGAATAGTCTCGGCCTCACTGGAGTCTGACAGGAACGGCATGGAGGAGAGGGATGATGGTATGGTTGGATATGAAGACTGGAGAGGAGATTTGGGGTGACTCCATGGTTGACCATTAGTTAGCTGGACAGATGGTAGTACATTTTGTCCAGTAGGATCAATTGCTGTAAGTTCTGTCTCTGTAACTGAATCACATGACTGAAGGCCATCCTCAAGGGTCATTTATCACTCTATATCAGAGGGTCTGAGCTTCCCATTGGTGAGTGACTTATCCTGGCCGATAGAAGGCCACCCAGGAATTCCCACCTTGTTGTGGGAATCCCAAAGCCAGGACTGGTCCTTCCACACTTAGTCTTGTATCCTGGCCCCTCCAACTATTTCATGCCAGCATCTTCTCCCAGGTAGAGGTCATAAATGACATGGTGTGGGGCCTTGCTTGACACTGCCAACCTTACATCAGTGGACTCAGTGAGTAATTGCTTAGTGCTGCATGTGAATTCCTTCCCTCTCCAAAAAGACATTCTGAGTCCTAATCCCAGAACCTCATACCATGGCCTGCTTTAGAAGCAGTGTTATTATCAATGCATTTCCTGAAGATGAGCTCATACCTTAAGAAGAAGAGCAGGCCTGTCTACATAGAGAGCTCCAGGACTGCTGGGGCTGCAGGAAGACCCTGTCTCCAAAAAAAAAAAAAAAGAAGAAGAAGAGCAGGCCTTTAAGACTGGAGTCTTGGGCTGGAGAGATGGCCTAGTGGTTAAGCACCGACCGCTCTTACAGAGGACCCAGGTTTGATCCTCAGCACCCACATGGTGGCTGAGAACCGTCTGTAACTCCAATTCCAGGAGAACTCCAGTTCCAGGGGAATCTGACACCCTCTTCTGACCTCCGCGGCATTGCACGACATGGGTGCACACACCTGCATGCAGATAGTACATTCATACACATACAGAAATAAATTTAAAAAATTTAAGACTGGAGTCTTTACCAATAAGAAAACACTGCCAGTTTCTTTTCTGTTGATGTGATAAAATACTCTGACAAAAGCAGCTTCAGGGAGAAAGGATCATGGTGGGGATGTCAAGGCACCTGCAGCGTAAAGCAGCTGGACACATGTCTCGCACAATCAGGAAGCAGAGGGCAGTGAATACACGCTGCTGCTCAGCTCCCTCTCTCCATTTATACAGTCCGGGATCCCAGCCAGGGACGGTGCCACCACCACGGGCAGGTCACCTCACATCAGTCCATGCAGTGAAGATAATCCCCCACAAGTATGCCCAGTGGCCTGTCAAAGTGATGGGTAACACTGACCATCACAGACACATGAATGCAGATGTGTACATGGGGCGTTTGCTCACTGATGATGAAGGAAGAGGCTGGACAAATACAACCACAAGCTAAAAAATGCCAAGTGCTATGAGCTGGCACCACACACTAGGCGGAGTCAAGGATGGACTGCCACCAGATGTCTGGCCCTGGCGGATTTCTGTTGCCTTAAGTCACCTTGCTGGGTGGTTTCTCTTTGTTCTAGCAGCCACAGGAAGCTGATACATCCTATAAAGGACCAACAAGCCATCTTACAGAACAGTGTGAAGGTTGGATGCTTCATCTACTGGGCATGTCTCTCTCTCTCTCTCATAGGAACAAGAGTATATGTCTCCAAGGGCCTGTGGTTGTTACTGGATCCAGGAAAGAGGGACTTCTGGATGCTGACTCCCTCCAGGGAGCTAGGTCCTATCTGGGAGCCTTAACAGGTCTGCTCATCTGAGCTGCTCATGATGGCAAAGGTGCTGTGTTGTCCCAGCCTCAAAGGCAAGAAAGCAGAGAACCATGGCCATTAAAGGTCTTATGCAGAGAGTGCAGGAGTCTCTTGCTTGCTGGCCATGCCACACTGACCACTGGCACTACAGAGCTGGGTATCCTGATCTTGGCTACAGGATTTGGCAGGCATATATAGCCCTCAAGACAATGTTATTAGTGCAAATAATGTGGCCATTTGTTCATTTTTATCTGAGTTTCTTCTGTCTTTATAGAAGAGAGGCTCTACTGGGGCTAGGGAAATGGCTCAGCAGTTAAGATCACTTGCTGCTTTTGTAGAGAATTTGAGTTTCATTCCCAGCACCCACATCAGGTGGCTCACAACCACCTGTAACTTCGGTTCCAGGGGATCCGGCCACCATCTCTGGCCTCTGCAGGTGCTGCGCTCACATGTACAGATATACATAATTAAAATAAGATAAATCATTAAGAGAAGAGGGACTGTCCTAATTGTCACTTTCTAAACAAACAAGAGCACCCAGCTGTTCTAATCCTAATGGAAACCACAGGTCACTTATCACTTGATGATGTGGATAAATTGACTGTTATCACACCTAGTGCTCAAGGAAAATAGCAGAACAACCAGTAGAGAGAATACTGACTAATACATCCCTCAACTCTCAACAGAGAAGCTCCCTCACACAACAGACTGTGATGCACATAGAAGACCACAACGTTTTCGAGAATAAGAGACTGTAGAGTGTGTGTCCCTGGATAGGACTTCTATGTTAAACCTCACACGCCCATGACTCAAGGAACACTGCAGAAGGGGGAAGGGGGCAGAAAGATTTTAAGAGTCAGGGTAGGTGCACGAATACAGGGAAACTGAGGCTTTCAGGTCTCTGGGGATTTGTTCATATGAACTTGCAACAATGATAACAGCATGCACAAGACCCATGCCGACCCAATCAGACAGCAACAACCCCACATAGAACTGGGGAAATGAAAAAAAAAAAAAAAGAAGAAGAAAAGAACTGGGGAAATGGGCAGCAGTCCCCAACTCTAGCCAAGGAACTATTGGCAGCTGATTGCTGTGGGGTGAGGGAGAATAGATCTTAATTAATTAAGCAAGTAACTCTAGATAGGCTGACTAGCCTCTACTGGATGAACTTGCACCAGGACATCTTGGTGTGAATTCATGGATAGGACTTAACAGGTATGATAGAACGGATGGTATCTGGTAGGAGAGAGCTATCGGAGGGTTGGGATGGAGGAGAGGTTCTAAGATTAAGATATGTTATATGAAATGCACAAAACTCAGTAAAATTAAGCCAGGTGTGGTGGCACATGCCTTTAATCTTAGCACTTGGAAGGCAGAGGCAGGCCTGGTCTACAGAGTGAATTCCAGGACAGCTGGAGCTACAGGGAGACCCTGTCTCAAAAGAACCAAAAAAAAAAAAAAAAAAAAAAAAAAGAAAGAAAGAAAATTAAATATGAGATTTGAAAGTAAATCATTTTATAATACAGAAAACTGGCTGTCATCCAGACTGGACGACATCATGCTCCTGACTCCCCACACCCTGGCCTCAGTGTGTCTGTCTCCAGGTACTAGATGTGACCTGTGTGTGAAACATAAAAATAAAAAACAGAGAAGTTTTCATTTGCAGCGCCCTTACGGACATTGAGGAACAACCTTTCCCTTCTTTGTCAATTGTTTGGCCATAACTTTTGTATCTATCCCATCGCCAGGTCTTTTTCTTTAGTGACCTGTAGGTGTGGTTTGTGTCTGAGGGTCAGTGTGTGCAGTGCGCTGGATCCATTCTTCCACGAATGTCATTAGACTCTCATTTGCTTGTGGTGGTTTTCAGAGCAGCAGATGTCTTTCATTTGCCGTAATCCATTTTACCTCTCTTGTCTATCCACCTCACTCTGAGTTTCCAAAAGAATTTCTCATTACTTCCTCTTAGGCTGCTTTATGATCTCCTCTTTACCTTTAATTCTTTGACCTGTTTGGAATTTGTTTTGGGGGAGGGATGAATCCCATCTTGTCTCCCCAGGTGGCTACTGAGCTGTTGCCGTTGAGGCTGAATAGTCTGGCAATCTGTAGCATCAACTCTCGATCACAGAGTGTGATGCACAGTTCTGTCCACTTTTCTTCTTTATGTGCCAACGCCACTGTTTTAATTACACAGACTTTGTGCTGTATTTTCATGTCTGGTGGGGTTTGTCCTTCCTGTTTTAGAATTTATGGCTTTTCATGTGTGTACATGTTTTGTGCATATGTGTAGGAGGGGTACACAGGCATGCAGGGACCTGACGATGATGTTGGAGGTCATCTTCAATCAGTCTTTGACCTTATTCATTGAGCAAGGTTTCTCAATCAAACCCAGAGCTTGCAGATATGCCTAGTCTCACTGGCCAGCTTGCTCCGAGGATCCCGTCTCCACCTTTGGAGGCTGAAATTATAGGCATGCTTCCCTGATCTCCCCACATTTACATGGGTTCTGGGGGTCCAAACTTTGATCTTTGCACTTGTGCCACCTTAACAATGTGCCATCTTCCCAGCCTTCTTTTAGAATGTAGAATCGGGTTTTAGAATTTACCTGATGCCTCGTACCCTTTTGGCTTTCCATATGAATGTTAGAATAGATACATCTTGTTCTAAATCTCACCAGGAGTTTGTATACATTAAAAAAAAATAATATTCTGGGGGCCGGAGAGATGGCCTAGTGGTTAAGAGCACCAACCGCTCTTGCAGAGGACCCGGGTTCGATCCCCAGCACCCACAGCTGAGAACCATCTTTAACTCCAGTTCCAGGGGAATCTGACACCCTCTTCTGACCTCCACGGCATTGCACGACCCGAATGCACAAACCTGCAGACATACAATACATTCATACACGTACAAAAATAAATAAAAAAATAAAGTACATGAAATCATTAAAAAATAAAATAAAAAATCATGTTCTATATAGGGTTTAATGCACCCCATTGGTACATTTCATATGCATTATGTTAGGATTTTAGTTTAACCTGGGAACAACATCCTGCTTATGAGAGTCCGTTTTCCTGTCCAGGAACAAACTACAGTCATTCGAGTCTTCTTTTGCATCACTTAGAAGTTTTCAGCTTTTTATTCATGTACATAGTTTATTTCTCTTATTAATTTATTCCCAAATTTTTATTTACTAAGCAAATTTATTTTTATTACTAAATTTATTTTATTTAAGTGGAGAAATGGCTCAGTGATTAAGAGCACTTACTGCTCTTGAAGAAAAATTGGAGCCAATTACCAGTGCCTACACTGTATGGCTTATAACTGCCCGTAACTCCAGTTCCAGGGGTCTGATACCCTCTTCTGGCCTCTGTCGGGTACTGCATGCATATGGTGCACATACATGGTACACACACACATACAGATAAAATAAAAACTAGAGTTCTTGGGAGGGAAATGAGATAGTGTCTTGCCTTGTGCTATATCTTATCATTGGCTGCCATCTTCTACCTAAGAAAGTTGTCAGTGTCTATATCAACTTTTCTGGGGTTGTTTTTCATTAAAACATCAAAACTTCACATTTTAGGAAACATGATATGATGTTTAACACATAGGCATGCTGTGTCATGTTCAAATCAGGACAAGTATGTTATTGTCCCAAACATCTCTTTTCTTTCTTATAAAAACATCATAAATCCTTCTTTTTCAGTTTTTAGAAAGCTATCCGTGTGTGTGTGTGTGTGTGTGTGTGTATGTGTGTGTAGACAGGTATGCACACCTATGCATGCACATTCAGAGGCCAGAGGAAGACAGTGGCTATCCTGCTTTCTCATTCTCTGCCTTATTCTCATGAGACAAAGTCTCTCACTAAAGTTGGAGCTAGGCTAGCTGTCAGCCCCAGAAGTCCTCTGTCTCCATTCCCACAGTGCTGGGGCTGCAGGCACATGCTCAGTCATGCCCTGCTTCATACGTGGGTTCTAAGGATTTGAACTCAGGTCTTCGTGCTTGTAGAGCAAGCCCTCTTACCACCTGAGCCACCCCCACCCCTTCTTAGCTTCTTTTGGAATAGATAGTACGATATCATTATCTATAGTCACCCTGCGGTGCAGAACACCAGAACCTAGTTTGTCTACCTGACTATACTTAGTACTCACTGACCGACCTCTTCCCACCCTCTACCTCCTCCAGCCTCTAGGAATCAGCATTTTACTGTTTACTTCTGTGAGATCAACTGTCTCACACCCTCCATATGGTGAAACCATGCTGGTGCTTGTCTTTTGGGGTCTGGTTTATTTCACTAAACATAATGAACTCCAGTTCCATCCATCCTGCAAATCACAGGATTTCATTCCTTCTTCTTCTGTTGATTTATTATTTCACTGAAGAGCTGGGCCCTCCCATTGCTTCTAAGTCTCTGGGAGTTTCTTTCTTTCTTTAGATATTTTTTATGTGTATTTTTCATACATGCATGTAAGTGCAGCATATGTATGCCTCGTACTCTCAGAAGCCAGAAGAGGGTTTGGGGTTACCTGGAACTGAAGTTATAGATGGTTGTTAGCTACCATGTAGGTGTTGGGAATCAAATCTGGGTCCTTCCCAAGAGCAGCTAGAGGTCTTAACCACTGAGCCAGCTCTCCAGCCCACAAGGGTTTCTAAGTAAATAGTTACCTACAAAGATCTGAGTTTTGTGGAGGTAAAATTCAGTGACAGAGCAAGAAAATTGGGTGAGGGACAGGATGGGGATGTAGCCGGCTGGAAGGACTCTCACCTTGCATGCCCTGGGTCCAGTCCCAGAGTCACAAGCAAGCATGTAAAAGCTAACCTGCCATAGTGATGCAATCCTGTAACCTCAGTATCTGAGATGTGGAAAGAAGGTAGTCCGATCAAAAGAAGGGAGGGAGAGAGGGAAGGAAGGGAAAAGGGGAGAGAGAAAGAAAGAAAATTGGAATTAAATGATTTTACATTTCTCTTTCTAAGGAGATCTGAAAAGTATCAGTCCTTAAAATGTAAATATTTGGTCAACAGATTCCAATTTTTCCCTGGCCCTCTTTTTTAATAGGAAAGCTTGCTGTGAAAACAAAACTGGTTTAATGAAAATTGAAAATTGAGCTTTAACAGGATTTTTAATAACACAGAGCTCTCCAATTCCTTATACTGTTTTTGCCCAGAATTAACTTACAAGTATTAAATCCTCAAAATAATTCAGAGGTAGAAAAAGTACTAACCTTTAGTGAGTACTTCTCGGAGGGGAGCAGAATCTCACCTGCAGAGTCAACCCTTGCTCTCCGCAAGTCACTGTTCCCATCTCCTTGAGCCTCAGTTTCTCCATCTGTAAAATGGGACAGATAGCCGGGCATGGTGGCGCACATAATCCCAGCACTTGGGAGTCAGAGGTTGGTGGATCTCTGTGGGTTCAAGGCCAGCCTGGTCTACAGAGGGAGCTCCAGGACAGCTAGTACTAAAAGGGAGACCCTGCCTCAAAAATACCAAAAAAAAAGATAAAACTAAAAAGAAAAATAAAATGGGACAGATAAGTTGGGCGTGGTGGTGCATGCCTTAGCACTCAGAAGGCAGAGGCAGGTGGATCTCTGTGAGATCAAGGCCAGCTTAATCTACAGAGGGAGTTCCAGGCCAGCAAGGGCCACTGGGAGACCCTGTCTCAAAAAGATTTTAAAGGAAACAAACAAATGAGACAGATAAGAGCTAGCTAATAAAGTTGTTCCAAGAATTCTCTGTCTATGGAGTCATGAAAAAGCCCACTCCCTCCTCACAACAAACCAGAGTACAAGTCCACCAAGGTTCACCCTTGGGAACCATTGACTTTATTGGGCTTGCTTACATACAGAGCATGGGTGAGGGATTACTGGCATGAACATGGGTGACCCTCACGCAGCACCGGCACTGGGAAGTCCACCCCCAGCATGGCTTCCCCATAGCCTCATGGGTGGAGCTCCTCTCAATTAACACCCCCAGCCATTATGCTCTAGCTCCTCTGAGATGTTGAGGCCACTTGCAGCTAGGGCAGAATTGAATACAGATGTGTGGGAGAAGTGCCTGGAAACTCAGGGTCTGATGGCCCTGTATAAGAGCGTGTCAACAGTCCATGGGACCCTTGTAAGCAGGCACAGCTGATCTGATGAGCAGAGTAATTGTCTACTAGGAGGACCACAATCTAGAACAGTTGTTGTGAGCAACCAAGGAGTGGGGGGGGGGGGGACTTAGCCCACTTCACAGATCCAACAGTCAACAGTGGTGGCTGCTACTGCTGTATCTGTTCATTCAAGTTGCCTTTACTGTGCTAGGATACAGATTAAGATGCTGGGACACAAACCGCCAGAAGCTGAACATGACAGTGGTAGGTTGCACAGACACCCGTCCAAGAGCAGAGGACTGGGATGCCCAGGTCTCTGTTGTGCGGTCCCATGGGCCTCTCTGCATGGCGTCCTGTCCAGAGTGGCTGCTCCAGCTGCTCCACTGCTGTCTTCGCTCTGCCTGCAGGAAGCAAGGAGGGGGTGCAGGCAGGGAGGTACACCTTCCCTTTAAGAGTATGGTTGGGCTGGAGAGATGGCCTAGAAGTTAAGAGCACCGACTGCTCTTATAGAGGACCCGGGTTAGATCCCCAGCACCCACGTGGTGGCTGAGAACCGTCTGAAACTCCAATTCCAGGAGAACTCCAGTTCCAGGGGAATCCAAGACCCTCTTCTGACCTCCACGGCATTGCACGACACGGGTGTACAAACCTGCATGCAGACAGTACATTTATACACATACAGAAATAAATAAAATAAAAAAAAAAAAGAGTATGGTTGCAGCACCAAGCATACCACTTCCGAGGATGCCTTGCGTCCAGAAGCCAGTCACATAGCCACACCTAACTACAAGGGAATATGGGAGCTGGGGGGCCAGTGCCCTCTTAAGGGTTTTCTTGTTAGAGAAGAAAGGGAAAATGAACTCCGGGGATAACTAGCGGTTGCAGCCCTATTCACTACACTTTATACCCCGTAATGATGTTCTCAGCAAGGACCAACCACATGTATAATGGGTAGTTACCCCAAATGATAACATTGGTGCTGGAAAAGCCCCAAGCCCAGGTTAGAGGGTGCAGCTCAGTGGTAAAGGCCCTGCCCAGCATGTGCGAGAGCCTAGATTCAACCCATAGCTCTAAAAAGAAAAAAAAATCCCTGTGCCCTACTCATGTGGTAGCCATGGTAACAACACAGCTCATTCTGCTGCAGCTCCAGTCATATAGAAACAGAATGTACAATTATACATCATGTGATGATGATCATGATGATGGCTTGTGAATTTGCATGATCGTTCCTCCTCCTACCTATGAAAGAGTCACCAGAGACAGTGCTCCTGGTGTTCGCCTGGTTCCTGGGCTCCCTGGAGAGCATCAGTGAATCAGTGGCCATCCCAAGTGATTGCTGTGTGCTGTCTGTGGAGCACGCTCTGTGTTGTCTGCAGGATGATGAATGCACCAGCAGACACAGTTCTCAGACCATGTCCTGTTGCTGAGTGATGCATGACTGCATCTGCATTGCAAATGGCACTTCGCACATATCACCAGATGGCCGCACTGTATGGTGTGGAGGAGGTTGCTCAGGCAGGAAAGGCTTACAGCGTGCTATTAGGGCTTAAGTCACTGGAAGGCCAGGAGGTAACTGTGCTATCCAGGCCGGCCTTGCCTGGGGATGGGCTTCGGGAGCTGTGGTGGCTTGTATGTGAAGTGTCCCCCTACAGGCTCGTATGTCTGAACACTTGGTCCCTGGTTGGCGGCGCGTGATGAGCTATAAACCTTGAGACAGGTGTCCAGTGTTCACTAAAGGGCCATAGGTGCTGCTGACAGAGCTAGGGCTTGATCATCCACGATGACAGTTACCTAGTACATGCCCACGAGTGTTAGATGCTAACCACTAGACTGAGGGTGGTGGAAGGGGAGATCATTTGGATGCAGCAGCCAGTGAGGCTACTGTTGGCACCCCTGACTTAATGGCACTCAGTGTGACCAATGCCAGCTCCCTTGCGCCCTGCTCCTAGCAGCCCTTCCCCACGTGCTGCCGTCTTCCCCACCATGATGGACTCTATCCCTGTGGAACTATAAGCCAAAAGTAGGGTGCTTTGTGTATAATCTTCGACACTGATGAAGACCAGACAACAAAAGCGCCCCTGTCTGTCAGGCCACTTCTCTAATTAGGAAAATAGCAAGTAAAAGGTGGGGTGAGGGGGGGGCAGGCAGCACGTTAGAGCTGGAAAGCTGTGTTTAGGCCGGGCCAGTTCTGCCTTTAATTATCCTGTCTGAGTTGACTTTAATGAGCATTATTTTTCATGCCTTCATTTCAGGGAAGGGAAAATCGTGTTCTGTGCAGCGGAGCACATAAAACAGCCCTGTTCGTCAGCTGGGAAGATAGAGTTGATGTTGAGGGTCTACAGAGACCTAAGCCAGAAAGAAACCACATGTCAGAAGGTGGGCAGCTAGCTGCTATCAGGAAATTGGAGGATCCAAGCAGGTCTGGGTCTCCTTCCCAGGACCAACTCCCAGCAGAGGACATATGGGAAATCAGGGTTAGCAGGTGGGATCAGCCGCCATAGAGCCTGCCATCTCTTTAGTATGTCAGTCCACTCAAGCTGTTATAACAAAAATAACATAGACTAGTGTGTTAATTACTTATCTTCTGTGACCTAATAAATACCTGGCAAGAAGCAATGGGCGGGGGGGGGGGTATTTCAGCTCCTGTTTTGAGAGCACAGTCCATCCTGGTAGGGAAGGCATGGCAGCTAAAGCCATTCAGGCTAGGGTAGAGGGAGTATGAGGTGGCTTGTTACAGAGAGCTGGCTGGCATCTGGGGCTAGAGAGATGGCTCAGTGATTAAGAACATGTGCTTTTCTTGCAGAGGACCAGAGTTCAGTTCCCAGCACCCAAATCAGGCAGCACACAACCACTCACAACTCCAGCTCCATGGGATCTGATGCCCTCTTTTTGGCCTTCATGGGCACTGTTCTCACACATGCATATACCACACAGAGACACATATGAACATGAAATCAAAAAGATAATAATCCAAAACTTAAGGAAGAAGGGAGGAAAGAGAGAGGGGTGGGAGGAAGGAAGGAAGGAAGGAAGGAAGGAAGGAAGGAAGGAAGGAAAGGAGGGAAGGGAAGGGAAGGAAGGAAAGAAGGAAGAAAGGAATGAATGAACGAGGGAAGGAAGGAAGGAAGGGAGGGAGGGAGGAAGGAAGGAAGGAAGGAAGGAAGGAAGGAAGGAAAGAAGGAAGGAAGGAAGGAAGGAAGGAAGGAAGGAAGGAGCTGGAAACAAGGCAGGCTACGACTGGACTCCCCCTCATAAGCCCCACCCTGTAGCACACAAGACCTGCCCCTGTAGCCACGTCTTCCTTCTAGCTGGGCCTCACCTCCTGACACTTCTAGGACCTCCAATAATAATGACACTGGCTGGAGACCAAGTGTTCAAACATATGAGCCTGTGGATCAAATTCCACATCCAAACCATAATGACTAGGTAATTTATAAACAATAGAAATTTGTTATACTACGGTCGGCTTGTGACTCTTCACCTCCATAATGAGCATGCAATGAATATTTTCATGCATGTAACTTTTTCAATGTTTTCAGCTCTTTCTTTGGGAATTGGGTTCACATGTTTTATATCAACTAGTAATGCTACCAGCAATGTTTTAAAAAAATGTGAGTTTGGGAGGCTGAAGAGATGGCTTAGCAATTAAGAGCTGCTTACTACTCTTGCAGAGGACCCGGCTTCCGTGCCCAGCACCTCGTATCAGGAGGCTCACACCTGAATGAATCTCCAGCTCCAGGGGATCCAATGCCCTGTACTGGCTTCCATGGGCACTGCATACAAATGATGCATATAAACTCATGCAGGGACACACACACACACACACACACACACACACACACACACACATAAATAGAAATAGTGAAATAGTAATGAATTTTTAATGCCAGCTTAAGACTGGGGATGAAATCTCAGTGGTAGAATACCTGCCTTGTATTCACAAAGACCTATAGTGGAGAGAGAGAGAGAGAGAGAGAGAGAGAGAGAGAGAGAGAGAGAGAGAGACTAACTTCATAATTTTCAAAACTTTTTGTTTTGAAAAGGAGAAAATGACACATTGAAAATAATTTTCCTTTTATTGGAAAAAAGAACACATGCATAATAAAATTTAGAAAATCCAAATTTTAAAATCAACTGTAATCTTGCCCTCAGTACACATGAACAAATATTAGTCTGAATTCTACCTGAATATTTTACGTAGACAAATTACTTCCTTTCAGGACTCTTCATTTCTTCATGTGTGTGTGTTTGTTTGTGTGTGTGTGTGTGTGTGTGTGTGTGTGTGTGTGTGAAGTGTGGGGCCTGTGCTTGCTACAGCACATGGATGCAGGTCAGAGAGCACCTTGGTGCAATTGGTTTCCCCTTGCATCTTTCTAGGGTCTTCAGCTTCCCGGCAAGCACCGCCGCCCACTGACATCTCCCTGCCCTTCATCATTTCTTTTTTATTTGAGTAAAAGTATTTGTTCACATAATAGTTTTATGCTTTGTGAACATCTTTTGGTGACATTAAACATTTCTTTTTGAAAAATATTTATCTTTAAATTTTTATATTATTTTCCATTTTTTTCTATCTCATTACTGTGTGGCTGTGTTTATACTCATTAAGAGCTGTCATGTGAGGGTGGAGAAATGTCTCAGTGGTTAAAAGCACTGGCTGCTCTTGCAGAGGACCTGCGTTTGGTTCCCAGCACCCACATGGTAGCTAACAACCTTCTGTAACTCCAGTTCCAGGGGAACTGGTGTCCTCTTCTGACCTCCTGGGCATGGCACGACATGGGTGCACTTACATACAAGCAGGCATTATACTCATACACATAGAATTAAGAAAAAAGAACTGTCACGTTTGTTATACTTGAATTAGTATGAAGTGGAAGGCTTTTTCATTAGATAGCTGTTATTTATCCATTGTTACTTTTGTTGAAGCTTTTTTCTCTTTTCCATTTTCTTTTTCTTCAGTATTGGAATTGAACGCAGACCTCACACATGCTAGGTACGGGCTCCGCCACCACCCACACCCTCAGCCCTCCACTTCATACTTCAGCCCCTTCCTAGTAATAAGAACAATCAGTTGACACATGAATGATTTTGTTGGTGGTTTACTGGGGGCTGTGTGCTATTTGGTTTGGGTTCGTTTGTAGAGATAGGGTCTTGCTGTGTTGCTGTAGCTGATCTTAAAATTCTGAGCCTCACCCTCCTGTGTTGGGACAGACACCCTCCTGGGTCTGGCTCCTCATTCAGATGTATTGAAAAATATTTTCAAATTGTCAGTGCTTAATCATTTTCTTCATGGAATCTGTCTCCAGCGTCACTTCCTAGAAAGGTTTTGGGAATTGGGGGGGGGGGTCTTTTTTTAATGTTTTTAAATTTTATTTATTTGTTTGGTTGGTTGGTTGGTTTTTTTTTCCCAACTCCTTATATTTTGTCAAGGCAAGCATTTTAGTACCCACACAACTCCACAAGGGCCAACACCAAACCAAACCACCCAAATAAACATCACATTCAACTGATTTGCCACATTTCATATCACCCTAAAAATAAGCAGTTTTTTTTATTTTTTTTTATCAAATCTAGACCTGTGTCGGGGGGGGGGTCTTTTTAAGACAGTGTCTCCCTGCACGACACGGGTGCACAAACTTGCATGCAGACAATACATTCATACACATATAGAAATAAATAAAAATTAATTTAAAAAAAAAGACAGTGTCTCCCTATAGTCCAGCTGGCCTAGAGCTCACTCACTCTATAGACTAGGCTGGCCTTGAACTCACAGAGATCTGCCTGCCTCCGCCTCCTGAGTGCTGGGATTAAAGGCATGCACCACCATGCCCAGGTTTTGGTTTTTTTTTGTTATTGGCTTTTTTGTTGTTTTGGGGGGGGGTTGTTTTGGGGGGGTTGTGTGTGTGTGTGTATGTTTACATTCCTACATTCCAACTGTCATGAATATTTTCTTCTGCTTCTATGGTTAATTTACCCATAAATATTTTAACTCCCTGTACTTTATGTTTTCATGTGACCCATATGAATCTACTTTTCCCTCTCCAAATAGTAGTGAATAGTTCAAACTGTTACATGTGTTAAAGATGTCACAAAGGAGACTGGCTAGCTACTTTAGATGTCAACCCTTGTCAACCTAATATACCAAATCGGTACAATGTCCATGAAAATCTTGACGGGATGTTTTAATAATTTAACCAAATGATACGATAAATGTCATCCAGGAAAATAAAGATGTAAAAAGTACCAAGAAAATTTTAGAGGAAAAAGTTCAAGAAGGAGGATGTAGTGTATCAGATATTAAAATAAGTCTTCAGTGATGAAAACAAAAGCAGCATGTTCGCAGTGCAGGAGACCGGCCAGTGAGACGGGAGAGGTGCTTGGATGGAGGACGGGTGGACGGATGGATGGATGGGTGGATGGATGGATGGATGATGGATGGAGGATGGATGGATGGATGGATGGATGACGGATGATGGATGGATGATGGATGGATGATGGATGGATGGATGGATGATGGATGGATGGATGGATGATGGATGGATGATGGATGGATGGATGATGGATAGATGATGGAT
>VZQC01005388.1:978728-1033592 GCA_009823505.1 Rhizomys pruinosus
TCTCTCTCTCTCTCTCTCTCTCTCTCTCTCTCTCTGTGTGTGTGTGTGTGTGTGTGTGTGTGTGTGTGTGTGTGTTTAGAGCTAGAGAGCAAACCTTGGGCTTTGTGCCTGCTAATCAAACACTTTCCCACCAAGTTATGTTGCCAGCCTGGCTGAGATACTTCTTTTTAAATTATATTTAGTTAGTTAATTGCTTTGCATGTATGCATATGTGCATAAGTGCACATGTGTATGCCATGGCACACATGTGGAGGTCAGAGGACAGCTTGCAGGAGTCAGTTCTCTCCTTCCATCGTGTGGAATCTGGAGATTGAATTCAGGTTGTCCATCTCTCCCACAGAGCCACCTCACCAGTCTTGCTTTTCTTTTCGGGATGTATGATATAGATGGTGGATCCTGAGCCCGGGGCCTTGCAGGTATCACTGAGCTATGTTGCGTATCCAAGCTGAGATTTGGGGGGGGGGGGGCTAGCAACCCTGCCTATGGTGTGTCAGTCAGGAGTCTCTGAGCTCACGCTGGGGACATGCACTAGGCTCTCAGGCATAAGCAGCTCAGCTGAATAGAGCTCCAGCCCCTCTCTCACCTCCCCCTAGAGCTCCCCTGAATCTAACCTCCAAGCGCTCCAAGATGAGCTCAGCTTCCTAAGGTCTGCATCTTAGCTGCTGAAAATGCCAGAGAAGGCGGATGGAACTGATAAGGACACAGGGCCACCATAGAGAGCTGGGTGAGAGGTCAGGAAAGTAGAGGTCTGAGCTGGACAGTCGGCCCTCCAGAGTCCTGTGTGGGCTTGAAGACTGGGCAGCCTGGATTGGACCCTGGGGAGGATTCACATCCTCAGAGCAGGTAGCCGTTGGCACCCAGCTCCACGTGGCCTCACTGGGGATTCGGAGGCTGTAGCCAGGTGTCTTCCTCCTTGGCTCTCTGTCTACCATATCTGTTCATCCACTGATCTGCCAAATGTGAGGCTGGCACTGGACCCTGGCATGCAAGATAAATGGGCCAGATCCTGGGTGGGCTCCTGCTTCCTAGGAGACAAATCAGCTGTCACCTGCAGTCTCAGTCCACGAAGGTCATAAAGAGCCCAAAGCTGATTGCCTGTGGCCCTCTGAGCCCGTGAGCTCCGTGTCTGTGGGTTCAACTGATTGTAGATAGATTTGAGAGGAAAAATTTATATCTTTATTCAACATGAAATATTCTTTTTTCTTGTCACTGTTCCGTAAACAATACAGTAAACAACTATTTACATAGTGCTCACATTGTGTTAGATGGTAAGTTACCCTTAGATGCTGAGTATAATACTACTGTCATTTTTTTGTTTTTTTAGTCTTTTTGAGATAGGATCTCCCTTTAGTCCCAGTTGGTCTAGAGCTCACTATGTAGGCCAGGCTGGCTTTGAACAGAGATCCACCTGCCTCTGCCTCCTGAGTGCTGGGATTAAAGGTGTGCACCACCACGCCTGGTAATAGTACTGTCTTTAAGAAGGCACTTTCACATCCTTGAATTTTGGTACCAGGGATGGGGGTGGGAGGATCCAGAGCCCACAGATGTGGAGACCCAGCTGCATATTACGCCCTGCCCCCACCTCCATCAGGATTTGCATAAAAGATCACTGAGGTGAGCTTGGCATGGTGGCGCACACTTTTAATCCCAGCACTCGGGAGGCAGAGGCAGGCAGATCTCTGAGTTCAAGGCCGACCTGGTCTACATAGTGAGTTCCAGGCCAGCTGAGGCTAGAGGAAGACCCTGTCTCAAAAAGATAGCTGAGATGAACTGCAGGGACCTGAGATAGACAGTCCCAAGTTCAAGTCCCTGTTCTGTCATGTTAACCTGTCATCTTAAGGAGGGAAATAGCCAGGAAGCAAGGCAGTCACAAGGGAGAGGTCTCTGGAAGTGTGCTTTGGGCCGTCCCACCCCACCATCCACCCCCCTCCCCACAGTGGCTTTCTTATCAGAGTTAAGTAAGTTGAAGCCTGCCAGGACCCAGCATAGTGGCTTCACAAACTAAGGGCCTGTAAGTGTTGGCTGTTTGTTCAGTGACCAGTGATGTAGGCAGAGGTCGCAGAATGAGAGGAGTTCATCCTGGGGTTCCCATCTCTGCTCATGGGATCACAGAGTCTGTACAATGACAGGACCCCATAAAAGCATTGGCAGAACCTGTGCACCATTCCGCTGACTGTGAACGAAAGCAGCTTTCGTTCAGTCAGCCCTGGTGAGTCGCTGGTGAGCGCTGGAAAAAGCTGGCAGGGTGTGTCCACCTGTCCCTGTGGTCTATACTACCGTCTACTATTCCATGCATTCTCTCTGCAGTGCACCTCCTCGCCTGCCCCTGCCCCCCACTCCTGCCCCAGCCCCCCTCACCTGTTTCCTGCACCCCTCCCAAGGAGTGACCTCCACCAGGACTCTGCCAGGCCCTGCCTCACCCCTCCCCACTCACTCAATCCTGCTTCACACCCTCCACCCGGAAGAGAGCAGCCTCTCAGCGGGTCTCCTGCCCACATCTGTGGGACACCAGACATCTGAACTAGGGAACACAGAATCTCCCTCCTAGAGTGGCCTTCTGGGCTCTTGGCTGCTACCCACACCCCTGGCTGTTTCTTGTACACTCTCCTCAGCCCCAGTGGCCGACCTTACACCCACTCTGAAGCCAGAGTTGACATTGAACTTCTGTTCTTCCTGCCTCTACCTCCCATACTCTGTCTGGGATTGCTCGTGTATACCACTACGCCAGGTTTATGTGGTACAGGGGATGGAACCAGGGCTTTGTACATGCTTGGCAAGTACTCTGCCCACTGAGCCACACCCCCAGCCCCACACTTTCCCTCCCTTCCCTGCCTGCTCCACACAGTGAGCCCAGGTACATCCTGCCACTGGCTCTGAGAGGTCCACACTGGATGCCCAGGCAAAATTCCAAAGGCCTCTTGTAATGCTTGACACTTTGTGATACTGTGTATAGAGGGCTACAACCTGGGCTGCCTAAAAAGCTCTATCCTACCATTAACAAAACTACAGCATCAACTACTCACTTTGGGCCAGCATAACATGGTAGATACATTGCTCAGTAGCAGGGCCAGGGAGTCATGAGGACTAGGGCTGCCTCCTTCAGGGTCGCATCCAAAACCTAAGGAGAAACAAGACAGCCATGCGATGGGACTCTCTCCACTCATCCACCCTGAAACCAGACCGCCTCCCGTCACCACACATCTCCCAGTCAGAAATTCTGGGACTGCCAGAGAAGCCCAGAGAGGGGTCCTGCCACCCTCCCATTTTACACACGAGGAAACTGAATCTTGGAGAGCTGAGGAAACCCTGCGGAGCACCCATGACAGGACCATCCCAGGGGCTGCACTGCCCATCTGCCCGCCAGGCCACGGACTCCGGCCCTGCATCATTTCACCAAGTTGAGACTCAAAGCCAAGATTCCTGGGGGAACCCACATACATTTGAAGATGGCTTCAAGCCCCCATGGAGAAGCCCTCCCTTCCCTGGTGGGCTCCATGTTTACAAATGACAGACTCAAGAGGAACTTTGTGTAAGGAGGTCCCTGAGCTGGGAGTGAGCAGTACCCAGGTCCCCCACTCTATCTGGTGATGAAAAGACAGGAAGAAAAATTACAACGCCCGCCTGCAGGACTCCAGGATCTGGCTCCATAAACAGAGAGGCTTCATTACTGGCTGTCACAGGGATTTAATGTGGCCCCAAAGTAATTTCCCCAGAGAGAGGCAAGGCTCCAGGAGCTAGGAGTGGAGCGGAGTTAAAGATCAGTGTTCACCCCGCTGGGCAGCAGCGCCTGCCTGCATCCGGTGCTGCTCCAAGCTCAGGATTGCTCTGGATTGGGGCCGACCCCCTTCCTTCCTCCTTCCTTTCTCCCTTGTGGCAGAGGCTCTTGGGAAAGTCGGGGTCAGCCAGAAGCCAGCAGCCAAGGGTCAGCACTAGGATGTTCTATGCTGTGGCTGTGGGGACAGGCTGGGGTCAGTGCTGGGGTACTCTGCAAAGATCCCCACTGTGAGCATGGGAATAGGCCAGAGTCAGTGCCAGGTGCCCTGGGAGAGCCACACTGTGGGTGCAGGGACAGGCTGAGGACAGGTACAATTCAGGGGTGAAATCTCTGGGATCCACAGAAGCTTTGAAATGAGACCCAGGTCCAAATCCCACCTCTGTTTACTTCCAGTTCTGGGCCACCCTTGTTCCCAGCTACCTCAAGACTCAGTTTCCTCAACTATAAGTGGGGGCAGGGGTAAGTCACCCCATGTCTAGCAGCTCCCTCCTGCCCCCCGTAGCACCATGGCCAGCACCTTCCTCCTGAAGTTCTGAGGTACAAGGTCCGGTCTCCAGGCTAGAGTTCCAGGGACAACTAGAAGAAGCCCCCTAGGAATTCTTCCCAGAGGAGACATTTGCCCCAGGCTGTGGCTTTGATATTTCCCTAAACTCACCTCCTGACCAAAGAGGACAGAAGTTCAAACATGTGTTTGGTTAGCGTTCCCGAAGGCCACACAACCTCCAAGGGGCAGAGCCCAGTGTCCAAGTCCAGGACTGGAAATTTCTTCCTGTTTCTCTGCCCCGTGCAGCTGGCCTGGCAGGGCTGGCACATCTGGAGAGGGGAGCCGTGGTCCCGGGAGCCCGTGATGAGGAAGGAGAAGGAGGGTGCAGAGCCTAGCAGCGCCTCCCTGCCCTGCAGCCTTGGGCTTCTGTGTGTGACCTTGGATGTCCTGTTGAACCTCTCTACTCCTTCATCTCCCTGTCTTTAGGTGATGCTGCTCCTGAGCTAGTAGGGAGCCATCTTCTAAGATCATAAGACCATCCCTCTGCCTGCATCTGGCCCTTCATTTCCTTTCCTTTTGAAGGCGTCAGTCATATTGGATTAGGGCCACCCCCAGTGACTTTGATTTAACCTAATCTCCTCTTTACACACCCTATCTCTAAGTAGGTCACCACCCGAGGTACTGGGGGTCAGGAATTCAGCGGAGGAAAAGACAGTTCCACCCATGCCAGAGGGCTAATGGGAGGAGAGTGCTGTAATAGAAAATAAACATTTAGTCTCCATGGGTTCCTGGCACCCAGCTTCTGAAATGATTGCAATCTTCAGGGTGGTAAGAGAGCCTTTTGTATGCTAATGAGACGCCTGGTGTCTCAGGACCCTTAGAAGAGGCCATTCAGCAGATAGAGCATGGCAGATTTAGAGGAGTTTAGGTCACTGCTTTTCGGTCCTGGAGATAAAGTCAGTCCTCTGTGGTCAGTGATTAAATCCAGCAGGCCTAGGTAAGAGACCTCCATGGAAACAGCAGGTGATGGCCTCTGGGGCTTCCAGATTGATGAGGCATGTGTGGGTTGGGAAGGTGGCAGTGCCAGCTGGAGCAGAACGTCCAGATCTCAGCCCAGAGCCTTCCATGTCCTGTCTGTTCATTTTGTCTCCCTTACAATAAACTAGTAAATGCAACTAAAAGTGGTTTCCTAAGCTCTGGAGATTTTTCTAGTACATTATCAGACTGGGGAGGTCAGGGTGGTCGTTGGCACTCTTGAATTGTTGGCCCAGAATTGCAACTGGTATTTAAGCGGGCACAGTTCTAGGGATCTGTGGTGTCAGCTCTAATTCTTGGGAGCAGGCCAGGATTGAAGTGAGTTGCAGGACTCCATTTCCTGTTGGAGACGTGGACAAGTGAGGTTGAAAGCGGTGGACACATTTGGTGTCAGGAGCTCAGTCACTCAACACGGAACTGTGGTGGCCCCAGGAGTGAGGCAGGTGAGGCTCCCAAGGATTTGAGTTGATAGATCTAGGTGGTAAGTGAAGAGGGTTCCAGGGGGCTCGGGGCCGGGGGTCAGAGCACCTGAGGAAAGAGTCCGCATTCAGGATGATGCTTGGCAGTACTCCCAGGCCAGGGTCATCCCAGTAGCTAGGGACAGGAAGGTGCAGGATCCACACTCCCCCCTCCCTGGGGCCCTTGATGACCCCAGGACATTGGCTCAGAGGTTCTCCTCTGTCTTTGTGGCTGTGTTCCTCCTGTTCTGCTGCCAAGCACTCTCTTTTGAGGGGGAACTTGGGGTGGTGTCCATATAGGTCACTGGGTACAAGCCTAGAGCTTGGCTTTGGAAAACCTGCATACGTGGCTCTTTCTCTGCACAGTACTTCTGGGTGCTCTGCACAGTACTTCTGGGTGCTGTGCATACTGCCTCAGGCTGTTCTGAGCAGTACCTCAGGCTATCCTGCACAGCACCTTGGGTGCTCTGCACAGTACCTCAGGGTGCATTGCACAGTAACTCAGTCTGTTTTGAGCAGTACCTGGGGGTGACTGATGTCTAGGCAAAGTTCTTTGTCCTCTGATTTTGCTGACTTTCTGCTGGCCTCAGCCAGTGGGCGTCCTGGGGTGGATTAGCAGGGACAAGCAGCCTGGGAACTTCCCCACACACTGATTGCACAGTGGTTCCGGGAGCTCGGGCTTCCCCGGCTCTGCAGTCCCTGGGCCTCCTTTCTTCAGCTCTCCCCTGAGGGGCCGTGGTACCTTACTGTTCTCACCGACCTTTGGGCTCTCAGCCTCGTCAACACCTGTGCAGCAAGCTCTGCATGAAATAGCCCGTTGTAAATATTTGTAGTGAGTTTCTCTGGCCTTAGTGAGACCTTGTCCACATGGAAGGCTTGTTTTGAAGACTTCCAAATGAAAGGCTCTAGAAAGGGCTTTGAAGAGCAATGCAGTGATTTATCACAGGCAACATTCCCAGGCGTTCAAAAGAAAGGCTAGTTCTTCATTCTAACACATTAAAAGCATATTCCCAGAGCCTTTCTCTTTTTCTTTTTTTAAATTTTTTATTGAATTTTTGTGTATTTCATACATAACATCTCAATAAATCTTAATCACCTTTATACCTCTTTTCCACAACCACCCCACAGCCCCCCCCTACACACACACTGGAATTCACATATCCTGTCATTTGTGTTAAGACCTATTGTGCCAGATTAATCTCCCAGTCATTCCTCACTGCAACTTTATCCACTGAGCTCTAGTGAGCCTATCCAGATCCCTCGCTTTAAGATCAGTTCTTCCTCACCCAACAGTAATCAGCTGCCAATATTGCTTCAGCTAAGATTGGGCTCTGCTGCCCATTGTCCCAGTCCCATGCTGGGTTTTTGTCTGGTTGAGCTTGCATGGGTCTTGTGCATGCTGACACCACTCCTGCAGGTTCTTATGAGCAGGGTCCCAGGAGCTCGTAGGACTCTATTTGCATATGGTCATGCATCACCTCCCTGGCTCTTACAATATTTCCACCCCCTCTTCCACAAGGTCCCTGAGCCTTGGGTGAATGAACCTTAATGAGACCTGTCATGGACTCATACTCTAGATCCCTAATCACCATGGTTTGAGCATTTACAACCTTTTGAGTTCCTGGCCCCCTATTGCATGATGGCTCTTCCTTAATGAGAGTTAAGAGGTTATTTAGTGACTTCTTGGCCCCTTGTTCTATGTTGCATGAGCCTTAGGTGTAGAGGTTGTGTTGTACATGTGCCGCTTAGTCTTGGGCGATTCACAGACAATGTCTGTGTGACCAGCTGTGGGACTCTGTAATGGTCTTCATCTGGTGCTTCTTTCATGAGTAGTGTCTGGGATATTTGTTGATAAATATAAAGATACATATTTTGCACTTAGTAAGCAATTACATTAGTCTAGGGATGTGGCAGCCTGTAGTTTTCTCTAAGATCTATGATCTCTCCATCCTGTGTATTTGGCTCTGTTCACAGTACTACACATGAGTTTCCTCCCATTGAGTGGGCTTTAAGTCTGTTAAGTAGCCACTGATTGCCCCCAAGATAAAAGTGTCACTACTGCACCATGACATATGCTGTGCCGGACGTGGATGTGGACATTTGGTCTTAAAGCTGGCGTTGGACCATCGGTTGCTGTTCTCCCTTAGCGGCTTGCACAGTGCTCTCCAAAGCTGTGAGAAGTGGCTTCCGGGTCAGTTCCAGCTCCATTGCTCCAAATCCGTCTCCAAAGCACATCCTGCCTTCAGCAGTAGGGTCTCACCTTCAGGTTCTGGAAGGTGATCAAGGGCTGTGGCAATAGCCTGTGTAATTTTGGGAGTCTCTTGGACTACCCTGGCCCAAAACCTCAAAGGAAGGTTTCTCCAGTCTGGCAGTGTTTCTTGTTATATAGCCTTCAGTGATGCACATGGACTCATATTCTGTGTAATTTGTCATTGGGTTGTTAGATAATATGATTCCCTTAGGTTCTTTACCATAGCTAGGCATTATCTCTCCCGGCTCCCCATGCCTGTCTAACCCTCCCTCCATGTCTTCCCCAGTGTCCCCATTTCTCCCTTGGTAAATAGTGGACTCCTGTGCTTCCACCTCTCTTGAGCTCTTTCTTTCCCTTTAGCCTCAAATTTCCTTCTAGAACCATCCCTTCTCCTCCCATTTTAATACCCCTATTTTATCCATCTCTCTCTTGGTAACGCCTGTCTCCTGCTCTTCTCTCTCAGGTTCCTTCTTTCCCTTCACCTCCCTGATTCCTTTCCATTTCCTGTCTCCAGCAGGATACTCACATATAAAGATTTGGTGCCAGGACCCACAAATGAGGGAGAACATACATCATTTGCTTTTCTGAATCTGTGTTACTTCACTTAGCTTAACAGCTTGTAGTTCCATCCATTTACCTGCAAAGTTCATGATTTCGTCTTTCTTGACCGCTGAGAAGAACTCCATTGTATAAATGTACCACATTTTCATTATCCACTCCTCAGTTGAGGGGCACTTAGGTTGCTTCCCTCTCTTAGCTATTGTGAAAAGAACAGCAACAAACATGGATGGGCGAGTGTCTCTGCAGTAGGATGAGTCCTTTGGATATATGCAAAGGAGTGGTATAACCAGGTCAAATGGTAGGTTCATTTTTAGTTTGTTAAGAGTTCTCAAATAAAAAAAAAAATTAAAAAAGACAAAAAAAGAGTTCTCCACACTGCTTTCCATAGGGGTTGCATGAGCTTGCAATCCCACCAGCATTGAATGAGCGTTCCCCTTTCCCCACATCCTCTCCGGTATTTGTTTTCTTGATCTTACCCAGTTTTAATTTGCATTTCCCTAATTACTGACAATGTTGAACACTTTTTAAGATGTTTCTTAGCCATCTTCCCCCCCCCCGCCCCCTTTGGAGAGCTTTCTGTTCAGATCCTTAGCCCATCTTTTAATTGGGTCACTTGTTTTCTTGATTCTTTGTTTCTTTTTAGTAGTGCATATATTCTGGATGTTAAACTTTTGTCAAATGTGTCACTGGTGAAGATTATTCCCACTTTGAGTGTCTTTTCTTCACTTCTTTTTTTTCGGTCTTTTTTTGAGACAGGGTCTCCATGTAGCCCCAGCTGGCCTGAAACTCACTATGTAGACCAAGCTGGCCTTGAACTCAGAGACATCCACCTGCCTCAGCCTCCCAAGTGCTGAGATTAAAAACATGCCACTGCGCCTGGTCTCTTCTTCACTTCTTTAATCAGAGAAATTTCTTTTGTTGTACAGAAGCTTTTTAGTTAAATGAGGTCTCACTTGTTAATTGTTTACCTTAATTCCTGAGTACCTGGTGTCCAATTTAGAAAGTCCTTTCCTACACCTATGTCTTATAGGTTACTGCTGATATTTTCTTCTAACAATTTCAAAGTTTTGGGTTTCACATTGAGGCCTTTGATCCATTTGGAGGTGACTTTTGTGCAAGGTGAAAGATTCTTCTATAGGTGGAGATCCAGTTTTGCCAGCACCGTTTGCTGAAGATGCTATCTTTCCTCCATTGAGAGTATTCTTGGGCCCTTTATCAAATATCAGGTGGCTAAAATTATATGTCCTCAAATCTGAGTCTTCAATTATGTTCCATTATCTGTGGGTCAATTTTTGAACCAGTACCATGCTGTTTTTATGACTTTAGTTCTGTAACATGGTTTGAAACCTGGTATAGTAAACCCCCATGCATTGCTTTTTGTGCTCAGAGTTGCTTTGGCTCTCTGGGGTCTTTTGTGTTTCCATATGAATTTTAGGATTTTTTTTTCTCATTCTGTGAAGAATGTCATGGATTGCACTGAATCTATATGTTACTTTTGGTAGGATGGTCATTTTCACAATATTAATTATTCCAGTCCATGAGCATGGGAGATCCTTCTGTCTTCTGGTCTCTTCTTCAATCTCTGTCTTTAAAGATTTAAAATTTTCATTGTAGAGATCTTTAATGTCTTTGGTCAGGTTTATTCCAAGATTTTTTTGAGGCTATTGTGAATGGGAGAATTTTCATGTACTAATTCTCTAATTGCTTATTCTTAGTAAATAGAAAGGCTGCTGATTTTTGAAGATTAATTTTGTAACCTTCCACTTTACTGAAAGTATTAATCATTCTTAGGAGTTTTCTGGTGGAATTTTTGGCATCCCGTAGGTATATCATCTTCAAAAAGGAATAATTTTACCTCTTCTTTTCCAATTAATACTTCTTTAATTTCCTTCTCTTGTCTTATTGCTCTATCAGGAGTTTCAAGCACTATATTAAGAAGGAGTGGAGATAGTGGACAGCTTTGCCAGGTTCCTGCTATTGAGAGGAATGTTTCCAGTTTTTTTCCATTTAGAATGATGTTGGCCTAGGTTTGTTGTATGTAGCTTTAATTATGTTGAGGTATGTTCCCTCCAGTTCAATTCCCTCTAGGCCTTTTAATATAAATGCATGTTTGCAACTTTACTGTTAAAATGTGAATCTCTAAATGTGCTTTGGAATTAACCTATAGTTTATTTTCAGATTTTGTAACTTTGATTTATGTGTGGAGTGTATGTATGCATATTTTGGAATAATATAAAATCAAATGGGAACAAAAAGAGAGAGAAAAAAACCTATTCAAAGAACTGAGCAAAACAGTAAACCAGTGCACGAAAAAGTCATGGAAGACTGAGAAAAAGATGCAAGACAGGACTTGTGTATGACAGAATCCATGAGCTCTGACGGGGGGAAGGAGGGGCATGAGGGGTGGGCATGGATGGGGGAATGAGTCTAAATTTGATTAAGAAATGTTGTATGAAATGTGCTCAATAAAAACTAAATATATATATATGCATGTTTGAATTTTATCAAAGGCCTTTTCTGCATCAATTGAGATGACCATGTGATTTTTGTCTTTGAGTCCATTTATATGGTTTATGACATTCATTGACTTACGTATATTGAATCATCCCTGCATCTCTAGAATAAATCCGACTTGATCATGGTGGATGACTTTTTTGATGTGTGCCTGTACATGGTTTGCAAGTATTTTGTTGAGAATTTTTGAATTTATATTCATTAAGGAGACAGGTCTATAGTTTTTCTTTTTTGGTTTTATCTTTACCTGGTTTGGGTATTAGAGTGATGCTGGCTTCATAAGAGGAATTTGGGAGTTCTCCTTCTGTTTCTTTTTGAATAATTTAAGTAATATTGGTTGTAGATCTTTAAATGTCTGGTAGAGGGGCTGGAGAGATAGCCTAGCAGTTAAGAGCACCGACTGCTCTTTCAGAGGACCCGGGTTCGATCCCCAGCACCCACATGGCGGCTGAGAACCATCTGTAACTCCAATTCCAGGAGAACTCCAGTTCCAGGGGAATCCGACACCCTCTTCCGACCTCCGCAGCATTGCACGACACGGGTGCACAGACCTGCATGCAGATGGTACATTCATATAAATAAATAGATAAATAAATAAATAAATAAATGTCTGGTAGAATTCTGCTGTAAACCCTAGACCTGGCCTTTTTTTAATTGGGAAGTTTTGTATTATTATTTCAATTTCCTTATGTGTTATGAGTCTGTTTAAGCTGTTGATCTCTTCTTGATTAAGCTTTGGTGATTCCCATGATTTAAGATATTCACCCATTTCTTTTAGGTTTTAAATTTAATAGAACATAGATTTTTTTTTTAAGTATTCCCTTATAATGTTCTGATCTTTTTGTTATCTGTTGCGATGTTTCCCCTTTCATCTCTAATTTTGTTGATTTGGATTTGCTTTCTTTTAGTTAACTAGGATAAGGGTCTATCTGTTTTATCTTTTCAAAGAACCAGCTCTTTGACTCATTGATTCCTTGTATTGTTTTCTTTGTTTCTATTTCATTAATCTCTGCCCTGATTTTTCTTATTTCTTCTTATCTGCTGGGCTTGGGTTTCATTTGCTGTTGCCTTTCAAGTTGTCTTGAGTTGCAATATTAAGTCAATGTCTTAAGTTGCAATATTAAGTCATTTACTTGTGCTCTTTCTGATTTTTTTTTTTTTTGAGAGAGGGTCTCCCTGTAGCCCCAGCTGGCCTGGAACTCACTATGTAGACCATGCTGGTCTTGAATTCACAGAGATCCGCCTGCCTCTGCCTCCCAAATGCTGAGATTAAAGGTGTGTGTCACCAAGCCCAACTTCTTTCTGATTTTTTAATGTAGGCATTTAGAGCTATAAATTTCCCTGTTAGGAATGTTTTTAGAATGTCCCAGAGGTTTGTTGTGTTGTCTTTTTCATTTAATTCCAGGATACTTTTATTTCTTAATTTCTCCTTTGACCCATTCATTATTCAGGAGTGTGTTATTTAATCTCCATGACTTTGTGTAGTTACTAAGGCTTCTTCTCGTGTTGACACTAAGCTTTATTCCATTGTGGTCTGACAGAATGAATGGAATTATTTCACTTTTTTGTATTTGTTGAGGTTTGTTTGTGCCCTAGTATATGGTCAATTTTGGAGAAATTTCCATGATGAGCTAAACAGAAAGTAGTATATTCTTTGGTGCTTGGGTGAAATATCCAGTAGATGTCTGTTAGATCTGTTTGATGTATAGTATCGTTTAATTCAGATGTCTGTTTATTTTTTTCCAGTTGACCTGCCTAATGTAGATAATGGGGTATTGAAGTCTCCTACTACAAATGTGTTGGGATTAATCTGTGTCATAAAGTCCTGTACTATTGTGTTTATGTATTTGGATACACAAGAGTTTGGTGTATATATATTCGTAATTGTGATATCTTCTTGGTTAACTGTTCCTTGGATAAGAATGAAGTGGCCATCTTTATCTCTTCTGATTAGTTTTAGTTTGACGTCTATTTTGTCAGATATTAGAATTACAACTCCAGGCTGGAGAGATGGCCTAGCAGTTAAGAGCAGCGACCGCTCTTGCAGAGGACCTGGGTTCGATCCCCAGCACCCACATGGCAGCTGAGAACCATCTTTAACTCCAGTTCCAGGGGAATCCGATACAACTCCTCCTTGCTTCTTAGTGCCATTCGCTTGGAATATTTTTTCCATCCTTTCACCTTAAAATAGTGCCTGTCCTTGAAGATGAGACAAGTTTCTTGCAGACAACAAAAAGATGGATTTTGTTTCTCTTTTTTTTTGCCCTCTATGATAATATTTATATCTCATTTTAACACAGGAATTGGCTACAGACTCCAAGAAAATGCAAAGGTAATATTTTTGAGTAAGGTGGGCAAAGTCAGTTGTTCCTAATCTTGGCAATGTATCAGCAAAATCTAGGTAAAGAAAGAGATTTTGGTCATACACCTGTCTGATGGAATCAGCATCTCTGAGGATATTTTTATCTCCTTATCTCCTTCAGTGATTGAAAGAGCTTATTCAGAGAGTCACTTTGGAAACTACTGACTGGGGTTGCAAGTACATTCTAAGTGCAGAGACCTCAAACAGCTGAGAAATAAGCCTCACCAACAAAGTTGCTTGCAGATGGTCTAGAATGGTATTGATTCTCTTGTGTGTTCACTCAGTGACCCAAGTGCCTTCACGTTGGTCTATTATCTTAAGAGTGCTTACTGCCTTTGCCTGCATAAGAGAAGCAGCTTGGTACCATACCCATGTTTTAGCTCTTGGGGAACAGAAAAAAGAAGACAACAGACAAACCAAGTATTCTGCCAAGGCCCAGACTTGGCGTACATCAGTTTTGCTTTTGTTTTAAGACACCGGCTATGGCTTGATCTAGTTTGAGTATGTGTCCTGAGAGTTCATGTGCTAGGGGCTTGGTCCTTAACACAGCAGTGTGAAGGGGGCAAACTTTCAAGGACTGTAACCTAGTGAGGGCACATCCCTTGAAGAGATTAAAGTAGTTCTCAAGATGTTATATTTAAGCCGGGCGTGGTGGCACAGACCCCAAATCCCAGCACTTGGGAGGCAGAGGCAGGCAATCTCTGTGAGTTCAAGGCCAGCCTGGTCTACATAGTGAGTTCCAGGCCAGCTGGGGCTACAGGGAGAACCCATCACCAATAAATAAATAAATAAATAAATAAATAAATAAATAAATAAATAAATAAGAGTTTATATTTAAAAATTCCCCAGGGGACTGGAGAGATGACCCAGGGCCAAGAGCACCAACTGCCCCCACAAAGGACCCGGGCCTGGCTCCCATCACAAACATGGCAACCAACAACCTGCTGTAACTCCAGTCCGAGGGGACCTGATGCCTTCTTCTGACTGCCATCCTGTCCTAGTTTGCTTTCTATTGCTGTGATAAAATACTAACCAAAACAAACTCAGGGAGGGAAAGGTTTATTTCATCTTACATTTCTCAGGTCACAGGGCAGGAACCTGGAGGCAGGAGCTGAAGCATGGACCGTGGAGGAATGCTGCTTTCTGACTTGCGCTTCTGGCCCATGCTCAGCCTGCTTTCTTTCTTTTTTTTTTTTTTTTGTTCATATGGGCTTGTGAGTGACTGCTGTCCCTGATCCCGTCCCCACCTCTTCTACAAAAGCAAATGAACAGGAACTGGGGCTCCCCTGCTAGCACTAGGAGTCAGCCCCCTGGCAAAGCCCAGCCGAGGGACCTGGGGGCCAGCAGCCTTGACTTCCAAGCTATAGGCATTAGAAGGCTGAGGAGGAAGGCAGGAAGTCCCATTCCTGAAGGCAAGGTTCTGGTGAGGTGGCCAGGGATGCTCAAGAGCTCCTGCAGCTATCCCTTGCCTGGGATGGCAGCTCACTGTCCCCAGAGAAGCCAAGACCCCAAAGCTCAGGAGTTGAGGAAAATTGGAGAAGGGAACAGCTCAAAGGTTTCTGGAACCACGTGAAGCTGAAGGTTCTGGAGTTTTGAGGCCATGGTGGGCTACATGGCGAGGCCTAGCAGGCCCTCGCTTCCACCCACCTCTAGGCACAGCCACACACAAGTCCACTCACTCATGCCCACTCCACACACACAGAGCTGTCCCAGCCCTGGACCCACACCCTGGACCCTGCAAATGTCTCTGCTTCAGAACCCCACTGGCTGGGTCCACAGAAGTTTGGGGGGTTGGGGGTGGCTTACCGAGGAAGGCGAGTCCTCAACATCACTACTAAGTGGCTTCCTCGCAGGCATCTATCCAGTCGCTGTGCGCATCCACTGGTTCTGACAGATATGTGATTGGTGTTTGGAATTCCTCTAGGAACACGGTACAAGAGATGACTCCAGTTTCTCACACCACAAGACTTGTCATGGTTGTAGAAGGGACAAGTGAACTGTGTCTCCAAGGTTACTGACCAAACAGCACCACCAACTGGGGACAAAATGTCTGAATACTCAGAGCCTATGGGGACATTCTCATTCAGACCACTAACCATCATTTTAATTTCTGTTTGCCTTCTTGGTCTAACTTTGTGTTTCCACAGTTGTACTTTCATTTCTCTCTGTTGCCACTTGGGTATAGTTGTTCCTTTCTTCTGTTCTTTGTATTGCTTCAAGGTTTCTCTGAAGGGCTGGTTTTCTGAACATGAATTCTTTCAGCCTATTCATATCATGAAAGATTTTTCTTTTTCTTTCAACCATAATAGACATTTTTGCTGGGTAAATTCTGGGTTGGCATCTGTGGTCATTTAGAACTGGGACTACTTTGTTCCAGGCTCTTCTGGCTGTCATAGTTTTCGTTGTAAAGTCAGCTGTAATTCCGATGAATTTTCCTTTATGTGTGACTTGTTTTTCTTTTTCAGCTTTCAGTATTCTCTATTTGGTCTGTGTATTTAGTGTTTTTACTCTGACATGGCATGGAGAGTTTCTTTTCTAGTCCTGTCTATGTGTTGTTCTATGCGCTTCTTATATTTGTATGGGCATGTCTTTCCTTAATCATGGGAAATTTCCTTCTACAGTGCTGTTGAAGATCTGGTCAATACCATTATCCTGAGATTCTTCTCCTTCATCTATGCCTATGATATGTAAGTTTGGTTTTTTCATGTTGTCCCACATTTCCTGCATATTCCATTTCTGTGGTTTTTTGGTTTTTGGTTTTGGTTTGTTTTTTGTCTTTTCAAGACAGGGTCTCCCTGTAGCCCCAGCTGTCCTGGAACTCACAAAGATCTGCCTGCCTCTGCCTCCCAAGGGCTAGGATTAAAGTCATGTGCCACCATGCCTGGCCATTTCTGTGTTTTTAAATTTTTTTTATAGTCTTTGCTTCAGCAGTCCAGTTCTTCAACTTTATCACTCAGTCTTGATATTCTGTTTCCTATTTCATTCATTCTGTCTCTGAGGCTTTCTTCCAGCATTTCCAGTTGGCTTATTAAGTGTTTCGCTTCCTTCTTCATTTCAGCCTGAGTTTTCTTCTGGAGTCTCTCTAGAGGTTCTTCACTGTAGAACTCTTCTGTAGGACAGGTAGTGTTTAGTAGGGACATAGTATTTGGATTTTTCATATTATTTTGTTGTTGTTTGGCGTGTGGATTTCCTTTGTTGTTTGTGACTCTGGTATGAAACTCAGATCTTCCTTTGTTGTGTTGAAGATTGACTTTGTATTCTTGATGTGATGTGCCTTGGTTTTTTCTCTTTTCTTTTTGGTCTTTTTGAGATATGGTCTCTCTGTAGCCCCAGATGTCCTGGAACTTGCTATGTAGACCAGGCTGGCCTTGAACTTGCAGAGATCCACCTGCCTCTGCCTCTCAAGTGCTGGGATTAAAGGGGTGCACCACCACACTCATCTGGTGGTTCTCTTATTAAGTACGAAAGGCTAGTTGGCCTAGGTTTCAGGTTCTCTCCTTTGATTTTATATTGGAGGGACCAGATGGTTCTAGTCCAGCTACTCAGGATCCCCTGCAGAGGTGTGTAGAGTGTTATGCACCTGCGCAGGGGCATGCTTACCACCTTGCCTGCGGAACAGGTTTAACCTGTTCTTAGCTTCCAAGAACACAGAAGAGGAGGAAAAGGTAACTGGCATGATGCGGCCACTGACCAAGGAATGCCAGAAGTCCTGGCATGAGGAAAGGCTTCAGGCCAGGGAGACGGCTCAGCTAGTAGAGCTCCTGCCTTGTCACCTCGAAGTCCTGAGTTTGGCCCTCAGAAGCAATTTGAAGAGCTGGGCATGGGCAGCACAATGGCTCAGAGGGTTAGCATGCTTACCACCAAGTCTGATAACCTGAGTTCAGTCCTCAGAACCCATATGGTGGAACAAGAGAACCCATGATGTTTTCAAGTTGTCCTCTGACCTCGCCACACACACCATGCCCAATGCACACAAGTAAAGAAATGTAATAAAAAGCTGGCCAAGGTGGTATGCACCTATAATCCCAGTTGTGGTGAGAGGAAGGTGAAAGCAGGTGGCTCCCTGGAGCTTTTGGGCCAGCCAACCTGGTCTGTGGGGTGAAGTTCAAGGCCAGTAAGGGACCTTGCCTCAAATAGAAGGTGGGTGGCGCCTGAGGACTCCCCCTGCCTCCCTCTTGTGAGCACACTTGTAAGATATTCAGAGCCAATACAAACAAGGACTCTGGATCAGAATGTGCACATCTCTAAAGGCAACAATTTGACCAACTATAGTAGTGTCTTTTGAAACTTCATCACGGTAGCTATATTCTAGAACTTTCTGCATGTGACTAGGTCTCTACCCCCAAAATTGGTTTTCTGAAAAAAAAAAGCTCCCACCAGGCCATACCCTGCCAGACTACACATGAGCTTTGCAGCTCAAGATCCAACTCCAGCCAACCAGGCCTGCATCTGGGTTCCTCTCTGTCACCTTCTCAACGTCCCTGGCTCACGCCACTGGCAGTTCACAAACTGACCTTCCACTACCATGTCAGATGCTAGACCTGCCACCCTCGGATTCCCCCACCTCCCTGCCTGGAGATCTCTGCCCTTCCTTCCGGGCCCATCTCCAATGTTACTTCCTCTGCCATCGCCCTGCTCTGTGTCCTTGTGCACCAGCCTCCCTCCAGCACATCCGCACCAACACACCCACATAACCCTCACCCACCATTAGGCCTGTTGGGTGCTGCCTGGATCCCTGGGTGGGGCCAGGTTTGGCTTACTCCATCTGTAGCCACAGGGCCACACGTGTGCATGGATGTGTGTGATTATGCACATGCCTGGATTCCAATGCCTGAGATGGAATAAATATTCTGGAGATGTGAACAGCAGAGAATCGTTTCTTCCCATTTCACCCAAAGCCCTCACTTCCTGTGTTGCCATAGAAACAAGCCTCCATCTCTGCTTGTTCCTTTCTCCGCCTCTGCCTGGAGATCACGATCCAGCTCTAGCCTCCCTCGAAAGCCCACACTGGCGTGTACTTGTGTCACAGGAGCATTTACTGTGTGGGAATAGATCAAGCTCTTCTTTTTAAGATCATGGATCTTTTTCTCTATTCCCAGCTCTCGGTTGTCCTTTCTAGGGGACTGTGAGCCCAGGATGGAATTGTGCAACTGGTACCATTCATACACATTGGAAATCGGAACTGTTTCTAGAATTCTTGGCACCAGTGGCACAGTTGCAGGACGCAGAGGTGTAGGAGCCAGGGCCCTGGTGAGATCGCTGTGCGTCTTCGTTAATTGCTTACATGGAAGGAATTCCTCACTGCCCCTGCTCACTACACTCAGCAAGAGAAATAAGAAGCCAGCTCTGGAAGACAGGAAATGAATGTGCCCTTGAGAGAATGCAATGCATTCTGGGTTAAGGGCCCACAGGCAGGCTCAAGGCCTCAGGTGATAATTCCACCCATAAATATTTAATGCTCTTAAAATTCAGCTGGTGGACCATATCTCTCCAGCTGTGCCTGAGGGGAGGGAGTCCCTGGCTGACCTCCCAGGCTGAACACACTTGGGAGGGTAGGGTGTGAAAGGTGACCTATCAGCTGCCTGGATGGGAGTATGGAAGGACAAGCCGGGCTGAGGGAACAGCAGGGAAGGGCACCCACATTTTAGCAGAGTAGTGAAGTGTGTGATGGGATTGAAACCAAACAGTGCATTGAAGAAAGAAAGTTAGAGCCCCTTTAGGAGAGCCTGTGAATGGAAGCTAAGGTACTTAGTCAGTACCCAGTAGGCAGTAGGAAGCCAAAGAGACTGGGGTTGAGAGGGAGGGCCAAATGCTCTCCTAGAAAGTCTCATGATCAGCATAAAGAACATGCTGAGAAGATGGGATGGGTAGATTCACAGTGTTCAGGGACCACAGAAGTAGAGGAGGCTTCATGGGAACCCTGGGACCCCCAGCAAAGATGCCCCAGGCCTGGTTACTGGGCCTAGGTTAAGCAAGCAGCAACTTTCTCCGTAGAAAGAGAAGGAAAGCCCTTTCCCTTGCGGGTACAGAGGAAAGACAGTGGGTCCTGATGAGGCCTGGTCAGGACCTGGCTCTGCACTGTTCCCCACGCCTCCTCTGTAGAGCCTGACGAGCCACCCACTTGCCAGAGTTGCTAAGAGAACTGGAATCCCTGAGGTGCTCTTGGCAGCTAGCATGTCCACTGTGCGCCTGCCCCTTCCTGCCACTTCTCCAGAAGGCACGGTCAGCTATGCACCTCCACCAGACCCAAGCGGGGAAGGATGCACTCAACTCTGGCCTGGGGGGGCTCTGCAGATGGTAGCTTTCAAACATGTGTGGTCAGAGTCACAGCACATCAGTAGGGAGACAGGGAAGGAAGGCATAAGGGAAGTGGGTGTTGCAAAGACGGAACCCAGGAATGAGTGTGCTTTATAATGACTGGCCTTGGAGGTAATGTATCCAGTCAGGCGAGAACTCATTCCAATAAGGTGCCGGCAGTCCATTTGCGGCTTAATCACTTCCTGCCCAAAATGCTGCACAGAGCTATTAAACTTCAACAGAGTCTAGGTGGGTCCAACTATGTGTAAACCATAGCAACAAGGATCCTGAGCATCTGTCCTGTGGTGGGCCTTCCTTCCCTGCCTCCCCACTGTACTGATCTAGCCTTGGATTTTCAATAACTATGGGCCAGAATTGCCTAGCTTCGTGTATTCTGTTAGAGCAACAGGAAATAGACTGAGCAACTTTTCAGATAAGTAGGTGGATGTTGATGGCTGAGACAGAGCCTGTCTAGGATCTGTGTACGTATAACTGGTCATGTGCAAAACGAGGAGGAAAAGCAGACAGGCGATGCTCTACAGTTTTGTACATGTGGCCTTTCATTTTGTTTTGTTTTTAGGTACAATAGCATTTCATCTCAGGCTGCTCCCAGCCCGGCTTAAACTTGATATATAACTGAAGATGACCTTAATTTCTGATGCTTCTGCCACGACCTTCCCACTGCTGGGATTGCAGTCATGTGCCAGGACAACCTGTTCCATATTTGACCTGCCACCCACCCGGATTTCTGTCAGAGCCCTGCTCTTCTAGGCCTGTTGCCCCTCAGACAAGTCCCTTAACCTGTCTGAACTTGAGTTTTCCCATCTGCAAAGCAGGGGTAATCGTGCCTCCTGCCCTGAGCCAGTTCTGAGGGTTAAATGAGAAAGTGTGAACCATGGTGGGGGCAGGGCAGACATCCCATATGGCAGTCTGGAAATGACAGCCATCACTGAGAACCTGGAGTGTGGGAGGCTCTGACAGAGCGACAGTTTAGTGAGGCGCGTTAGTGTCTGTGGGGTCTGGCCTATGCCCACTGTGAAATAATACAGCTTCCCAGAGCCTTGCCAAGGGGGCCAACATGAACCCAGCCCTCTTGGAAGGACAATAACACAGACACCATCTTTCTGGATGCAAAATTTCTTCCCTGAAGATCCAAAGCAGGACGGGAGGCCAGAGGAGGAGGTCTATGGCTGCTGCCGCACAGCTGCCACACAGGCAGAATCAAGATGGAAAGTCTGGACGCTCCAGAGATCCTATTGTGAGAAACAAAGACCCTCACTTCATAATAAAAGCACTGGAGACTCAGAATGTGATCGTGGCTTTACAAGTCAGGTGTCAGCCCGGAATGCAGGGATGCTGACTGAGCACAGAGAACAGATTACTCCTACTGAGTAGCAGGGATGGGGTTCAGTCTTATGTTATCCGGGTCTCCTTGTTCCCTCTGAGGCTTACAGTTGCCTTCTCAACAAAAACCATGCATGTTTTACATTGCTATTTATATTAAAGGTTATCAGGTACATGACCTTTCAGGCAAGCTTGACTGTTAGTAATATTCTACTCTGAACTTTTGGTCAGGCTGGGGAGTTTGAGTCTAGGGGAATGGCTAAATTAGCAGGGTCCAGTGTTCTCTGTTTATCTGGAGTGGACCCTAAGCTGGCTTTAGGCACCTTTGAAAATGAACCATCGGATTTTATTTCTTACCCCATCTTACAGATTTTATATCTTACACTAAAAGATATAGAAGATATATATTACACTATATGATATGTATGCTGTGAGATAAATAGTATAAGAGTTTATATCTCAAACCAGGAGGAAGATACAGAGTCCCATCTATCCCTGTCACTGCTCACACACAGCCTCTGTCAACACTGATTACAGCCAATGAACCGATATACATCATCTCTCAAGTCCAGAGTTCATGTTGAAGTTTAGTCTTGGTGTTGGACTCACCAGTACATTGTTATATAAAGTAATCTACCCTAAGACAGAAGCCCCTGATCTGCTTCCTAGCCATCTCCCCCGCCCCCCGAGTTCCTGGCAACCTCTAAACTTTTCACTGTCTCCATAGTTGTCCTGTTCCAGAACAGCACTTACACAGACTCCCGCAGCACCTGCTTCTCAGCTGGGCTTCTCTTGCTTGACATGCATAGATGCTTCCACTCTGTCTCTTTTTGGTGCTGAACAATATTCTAACCTCTCTTCTGTTTTGTACCTCCACCAGCCAGGGTGAGAGTTCCCATTGCTCCACATCTTCATCAGCGTTTGGTGCTGTCAGTGTTCGGGATGTGGACCATTCTCATAGATGCGTAGTGGCATCTCATTGTTCTAATTTATACTTCCTTGAGGACATTTATGGGGAGTATCTTTCCTTATGCTGATTTTCTATCTGCAATGCAAACATATGCAAATACACCATAGTAATATTTTCCTCACTCCTGTGATAAAATACCAGACAAAAACAACTTAAGAAAGGAAGAGTTGATCTGGGCTCCCAGTTTGAGGAGATACAGTCCTTCATGGTAGAAAAGGAAGGCTTGTGAAGTGGCTGGTTATATTGGAATGATAACACCCACATTTGGGCCAGGCCTATTGTAGAAGTGCTGAGGTCACATACTGCAGGGATGGTGGAAGGCTTTGCTCACACTAAGAGGGACGAATCTTAGCAAAAGCAGATCTGCATCCTGCCATGGCCCTGAGGCTATTAGCAGATACACAGGAGTCCTACAGAGGCTGTGGTGCAAGAAATATCAGCACAGAGTGTGAGAATGGGGGAGCTGCATGGAGAGACCTGAATCAGAGCTGGGAGCCAGGACGCATGAGACGCAAAAAACGTCTACGCTTGGCTGGAACTCTGAGATTCTATTTCCATAAACTAGATTGGAAAGATATAGACAAAATTACCCAAAATGTGACGGGGGGACACCACGTGGAGGGTGTTGCTTTTTCTTTTCCATTTGTCAGGTGAGGGGTAATGTTCCTGTTCACAACAACAGCTATTTACATGCATAAGCCAGTCAAACCCATCTACTTCCTAAAGGGTTTTTGTTTTGTGGTACCTCACACGTGTGAGGCAAGGGCTTTCTACTGAGCTGCATCCCAGCCCTGGTTAGTAAAGTTTCTGTCACCCATCCTGACCCAAACAGACCACAAGGGCCTGAAATGCAAGTCCTTTTGGAGGATCCCCACGAAAGCTGGACCAGGGGACCCAATGGATCGAATCCTCCGGTGGGGAGATCCAGAGGAGGGAGTCATGGCGGGTCCCTGCCCTTGGTTACCTGTGGGCAGCAAAACACGCCACCACCACAGCGGTTTGGGGACATGAAAGTGGCAAGCTTTTCAGTTGGCTGATTTTCAAAGCAACTTTGCAAATAAAAGCTAAGAGCAGATAAGGAACTGGCTGGTAATGGGAGGCAGATGCCGCTGCGCTCTCAACTGCCTTTGAAACTGCACATGGCCCCCTCATTCATCTCAGCCTGCAGACCTGATCTCTACATCAATTGGGCGCCCACTGCATGCCAGACATGTGCTTGCTGTTCCCACGGCTGACATCCCATTTGATTTCCATCCAGCTCACCAGAGCCCTGATGTGCCGATGTTAATATCCTCCCTGGGCGGGTGAGGAAACTGAGGCAGAGACAGACTGGGAGATGACAACACACTCCACACAGGGCAGCTGATTTTATAGATGGCTTCCATCATCCTCCTCTTAGTTCTGCTTGGCAGCCATCACTGCTCTGTGTGTGTGTGTGTGTGTGTGTGTGTGTGTGTGTGTGTACACGAGTGTGGAGGCAGAGAACAACTGTTCCTCAGGCACCATCCACCTTTTTGTTTGTTAAGACAACCTCCACTGTCTTACAACTCAGCCATCAGTGAGCCCCAGGGATCCACCTCTGTAACCCTGGGATTCCAAGCTAGTGCCATAACACCCAGATGATGATGATGATGATGATGATGATGATGATGATGATAAAGAAGAAGCTAGTGTCACAACACCCAGATGATGATGATGATGATGATGATGATGATGATGATGATACGATGATGATACGATGATAAAGAAGAAGCTAGTGTCACAACACCCAGATAATAATGATGAGATGATGATGATGATGATGATGATGATTTGGGTCTTTTTGAGACAGGATCTCCCAGTTTGGTCTGAAACTTGGTATGTAGAATAGGCTGGCCTCAATCTCAAGAGATCTGCCTACTTCTGCCTCCTGAGTGCTGGAATTAAAGGCCACCATGCCCCAACATGCCAGTGAGTAGGTTCTGAAGATCTAACTCAGGTCCTCAAAAACACTTTACCATTATCTTCTTTTTAAAAGAAAAATTGCATTTATTTCTTTTGAGGGATGATATATGCATGCCATGACACACTTGTAGAGGTCAGAGAACAACTTGAGGGAGTCAGTTCTCTGTTTCTACCATGCAGAGCCCAGGGACTGAACTCAGTCATCAGGGTCAATAGCAAGTGTCCGTCCACTGTGCCATCTGGCTGGCTCCCATTAGCTTGGTTTTACAGTGGAGGAACTCATAGGAGGATTTAGGAAGAGATAGACTCCAGCTTCTCCAACAAGCCTTGGGTCTTGGTCCCCCCACCCCAACAGTCTCCTGAGAAGATGAGGAACAGGATTCCTCTTAGGGGACCCCTGCTACTTACTGAACCCCCTAACATGAGCCCACTGAATTCTCACAATGGACCAGGAAGGTGAGTTGAAAGCTGGGAGTGTAAGTGACCACGTGGAGGCCCAGCTGGCAGAGCCGAAGCCTGGGACTCATCATAAATGGTTCGGGTTTAAACGGGAATTTGTATTTTACAGAAGAAAGCCAGGACTGACCTCCAGGACCCTCAGTGGCTGCAGCTGCCCCTGTGTTTCAGCCTCGAGGTCGGAATCTCCCTGTCCTGACCCCGTTAGCCCGGGCTCATCCTGACCCCAGCTCTTTGTTCGGCTCCCCAGAAGAGCACTGAATGTTTTCTCCCTGATGCAGTCACTTCACTGCCTTTCCCGTGCAGCAGCACAGCGAAGACACTGGGCCCCAGATCAAAGGGTTTTTCTACAAAGCCTGGTCGTCCCATGCCCGCATCCCATAGAGCGCAGCCCTTGCCCCAGAATCCCCGGAAGGCAGGATGGGTTTTCAGTTCACTGAACATTCCATGCCCAATGCAGCGAAGCTGTTTTAACAAGCATTGTGGTGACCAGTGGCCTCTGTCCTGTGGAGGACTGCCCCTGCCTTGGCACCAACATGGGAACGTCACGAGAGAGTATATATGCCAGCCTGTGGCAGGAACAAGGCTTGCTGGCCTGCAGAGGAAGCTGGTCTACGCCTTCTGGGCCACAGATGAGCGTAGGCTTACATGAAGTCAAGCAGCTGAGACAGGGACGGTACTTGTGAAGCACAGTCACCAGCAGCCAGGGATCCAGGCAGCAGACCCAGCTCCAGGTCTCCCGTCTGCAGCTGGCTTCACCAGCCTGCTTCCTCATGGGTGCCATGATGCTACAGTTTAATGTGTTCCCCAAAGTTCATGTGTTTGTAACAAAAGCCCAATAGTGTTGAGAGGTGACAATCACAAGGGCTGTGCCCTCATGAGTGGACTGACATCCTTGTCACAGGAATGGGCTTTTTAGAAGACTAAATTCCATCCTTTATCCCTTCATTTCCAAAAATGTTTTAAATGTGGGGCCACAAGATAATGGGTCAGTGAGCAAAGGGGCTTGCCACCAAACCAGAGCTCCGTCCCCAGGCCCCACGTGGCAGAAGGAAAGAATGGACTCCCCAAAGTTGTGCTTTGACCTCCACCATGACGTTCATGCACCCCTCCCCACACACATACATACAAATAAATAAATACATGGATTGGGCATATGTGCATGTTCACAGGAGTAAGAGCGTGCACCTGTGTGCAGGTGTGGCAGGGGTGGGGTAGTTAGCCAGCAGCAGCGTTGGGTATCATTCCTCGAAGCCATCTGCCTTGTTTGAGACGGGATCTCTCACTGAGACCTGGAAGCCTGATGCAGCTTAGACTGGCAGGCCAGAGAGCCCCAGGGAGCCTCCTGTCTCTGCTCTGCAGCACTGTGATTAAAAAGGCGCACGCGCACCGCGCGCGCGCGCGCACACACACACACACACACACACTGCCTGGCTCTTCACATGGTTACTGAGAACGAAACTCAGGTCCTCAGGCTTCCACAGCACCCACCTTGCCCCTGTTGAAGCATGCAACATCGCCGATGCCAGCCCTGACCTTCAACGCCCAACCTCTGAAATATAACAAATTCTCTATCTCTGCTAACTACCCACTCTCTCTCAGTTGTTCCCTTACAACAACAGAACACAGACAGCGACATGAGATGGTGACAGTGTGCCTCCAGAGCTCAAAAGAACAGGGTTCTGTGTGTATGTCCACATACAGATGCAGGTATATAATCACAGTTATATAGCTAAGCATGACCTTGAACTTGCAATCCTCCCAGTGATAGGATTACAGCTGTGCATGGGCCGCCATGCCAAGTTTCATGCAGTGCTGCTGATTGAACACAGGCTTCATGCACACTGGGTGAGCATCCAAGCTGAGCCATGTCCCCCAGTTCAGAATTGACTGATAAATACTACAGGAGCTGTGTCATGTAATTATGGTGGCTCATTTTGGTAGAACCTTCTCTTGAAATTTATGACTGTACACCTACAGAATGAGGGGCAGTTTGAGGTCTTCAGTGAGGACTTGGCATTATGTGAAAACACAGCCTGTTCATATTCCCTGAGCCTTCAGTAAGTATCAGAATGATCGGGCTGCTCCTGTGGATGGAGGATGAGAGGCTGGGGGCGTGGCAGCCCTGCTCCACCCGGCTCCCAGGCCCCTGGGAGCTGTGATTCAGGGAAGCGATGACAGTGTTGAATGATGGGAATCCCAACAGGCCCCATTTGGGCACTGCCTGCCTCTGTCTTAACCACCTACAGGGCTGCAGAATGCATGCTTTCTAAGCCTGTTCTTGGGGCCTCACATCTTCTCTGGCTTGGGGTGTGTGTGTGTGTGTGTGTGTGTGTGTGTGTGTGTGTATGTGTGTGTTGTGGGGGTGGAGAGGGAACAGTGATGTCATAATTATAGCATCGTAAGGCAAGTGGTATTGTTTAGCCATAAACTTCTGGGACCACTGAGCCACTGACAGCCCATCACTGGCAAATTTCTTTTTGTGGTGTGTGACTATGAATGAAACTCAGAGAGGCTGAGGGATTTCAGCAAGATCACAGAGCTTGGCAGGGTAGACTCTGGTTGGAAGTCTAGGCCCTTCCAGTTCCCAGCCCAGAGTCTCTGTTCTCTGAAATGTTTGCCCTCCTGTCATAGAAAAGTCTTAGTCTTAAAGAACACTTTCATTCAGTCAGCCTACAGTGTGTCCAGAAATAAGATCATGACTGTCAATTGATCATGCGCTTCAAAGCTGGTTTGGGTTGTACCGTGGGAACTTGGGACAGTGACACAGCCTCTTCCTCCCACACTAATCCATTTAGTGAGAGAATGGAGCCCGGGAATAGATAGCATCGTAAGCTATCCAGTTAGTAAACAAAGGCAATTCCTCCTGTCCTGGGTGAGGGACTGTGGCTGCCTGGGACTCCCGGACTCCCACTTCCAGGAGAGTGGCATTCTCCGTGTTTTTCTTTTGCTTCGGGGCAGGGGGGGGGGGGCAGGTTCTTTGGGAACAGAGCTGTTTCAGGTTCTACAAATTAAACAGAAATAACAACGGCCCCAGGAGGTCAGCCCTCCCTTAAACAGCAGCTCTGGACTGAGAGTTCAGGGTTTCCCTTTGGCATCTTTGCCCTTTACAGACCAAAGCCCACATTCCATGGGGTTCATGCAGTGTCCAGAGGAAGGAAGCCTTCTGAGTCCGCACTGGGCCGGGCACCAGGCCCTCTCTGTGACCTCTCTCCTTTCCCATCTTCAGCAGCCCACGGTGTTTAGATTATCCCATTTTACAGACAGGGAAGCTGACATATTTCCCTGGTGAAGGATGGCCCCGGGGAACTCTCAGATGCAATGTGTTAGTCACTTTTCTTCTTGCTGTTACAAAATACCTGACAAAACAACTCCAGGGAGGAAGGGTTGATTTGGGCTCACTGCGAGGTGGCATGTTTGATGCAGGTGGGGAAGGCAAGGCCTCCGGACACACTGACCCACAGTCAGGGAGCAGAGCGATGGTGCTCAGCAGGCTTTCCGTTCCGTCAGCCACTCCCGCTTGTGGAATAGTAGAGCCCATACTCCGAGTAGGTTCCACCTCAGTTAACCCAATCTAGAAACTCCCTTCTGGACATGCCCAGATCCTTGTCTTCTAGGGAAGTCAACATCCCGGGACAGGGTATCTTTCCTCCTCACTACACAGTAAGTGTCCTTCACACATTCCCAAGAGCAGTTGAGGCTCACGGCACCAGGATACAAGGTGGAGTTACAGAAAGTGTTTAGTGTCAGTCCAGCCCTGCCCAGGACTTCCCTATCCTCCCTTGTCCTGGTTGCTGATCCTTGTCGTGGTCACAGATAAGTTTGGGCACAGGACAAGACCTGATTGAAAGGGGGCAGGAGCCGAGTAGAGCCCACCGCTTGCCCCATCTATTCTTCCCCTTTCATGAGCATCGGCTGTCAGTAGACAACATGGCAAGTGCTGAGGAGAGGGTGGGGCAGGTGGGGCTCCCTGCCTTCCCAGGGTACACTGTGGGGGACAGCAGACATTCAGCACCCAGGGTCTCTGAAGTCTATACAAACTGGTACAAATTGGGAACTAGCTAAGGATTCAGAGCTCCCCAGGTCTCCTCATGCAGACAGGGAGAAGATGATATAAGCACTAGAGGCAGGTTTTTCAAATCTCCCCCCCCCATCTTTATTCTGCTATCTCCAAAGGGCCAGAGTGATGCATGGACTCTGCCCACACAAGTCAGCAAAGAGCTGGGGACCAGCTGCCAATTGGTAGGTTGAGAGGCAACTGAGGACAGAAGGGCAGTCTAGGCAACCAGGGGCAAGCAGCACTCAGTGTGGGGCCAGAGATCAGACAGCCAGACCATGGCTAAGAAGGGCCATGAATGGTTCCAGGTTCTTGTCAAGGGCCAGGGTCTGGCCAGAGGGATGAAATGTAGGGGAGAGCCCTGTGCTTTGAGGGATTTCAAATTCAGCTACAACGAGGCAAGAACACCAGGGGAAGTGGCTCCGTGGGAAAGAGCTTGTTGTGCAGCACAGGGCCCCTAGTTCACGGCCAGAACCAATAAAACAGCCGAGCACTGGCTTGAGGGCTGGGTCAGCAGGTAAGAGCACTGGCTGCTCTTGCAGAGGACCCAGATTCAGTTCCCAGCACCCACATGGCAGCTAACATCCATCTGTAACTCCACTTCCAGGGGATCTGTGGACATTGCATGACAAAGGTACGCTTACATACATGCAAGCAATACATTCATATACATAAAATGGTAAATTATTTTAAAAACAAGGTGGACAGCTTCTGAGGCATGACATCTAATAGTGTCCTCTGGCCTACACACACACACACACACACACACACACACACATGCACACGCATGCATGCATGCTCGCGCACGCAGAGAGACAAAGAGAGAGAGACGGACAGAGAGAACTGAGATAAGAGGGCTGAGATAACCAATAGTTTTTCTGTTAGTAACGATGGGTACCAACCTTTACTGCATGAAAACTGCAGACCTTCTGAGGGTTGTCTTTTGTCCATCGCCACCTGAGGGAGGGGCTAGCCTTATCCAGATTATGAAGCCAAGCCAGAGAAGTTAAGCACATTGTCCAAGATCCCACAGCTACTAAGTGTCAGAGCTAGGATTTGAACCCAGTACACAGGACCAAGCACTCCAGACTCCAGGTCCTCCTCAGGCACTAACTTCCTACAGACCTGCACAGCAACAGCCTGGGGCTGCTATCCTTCCCCGGGCCTGAAGCCCAGGACTGAAACATGAGACTGAATAAATAATAGGCCCAGAATAAATGTTTCTTAATTGAACGTGAAGGGGAAAATACAATTTTCTTTGGGCTCAAGTCAGAGTCTTGCTGCAGCCTGGGTTCAAAATGTCCCCGCCTCTTTGAGCACATTGTGATCTTTATCCTAGGGGTAGAGACATGACACATGTGTTCTGCTGGTGAACCCCGACTGGCCAGCCTGCAGGCAGCCAGGGGCCGGGGCAGAGCTGCCTATAGAAGCTACGCTCGGCCCTTAATCGGACACCAGCACGCCCCACATTTTCTCAATGCCCCTTTGTCACCAGGGCTGGCTCTCCTGACGCAGAGCCTGTGGCTTTATGGTGTGTCGTGATAGCTCACTGGGGACTGTGGAGTAAAGCGAGGAGACATTGCTGTGAGTTTCTCCCGGGTGGAGAATCTACACCACTGCATGTCTTATTTCCCTCTGTGGCCAGAGACAGGAAGCACAGTGCACATTCTTTACCTGTAAAAATAACAGCAAGGGAGATAAGAGTCCCAGGGTTTAGTGTAATAGTGACAGTGAGCGGGAGCAAGCCTCTGAAATCAGACTTGCCTGTGTGTGCACGCCTGTGCATTTGTGTGCATAACCTCTGCGTGAGGTCTCATGTTGCACAGGTGCACACGTACACGTCAGGGTGTCTGTGTTCAGATGTGTTGTATGTGCACATATGTATGGACAGAAGGGCTCCATGTGGGAGGAATGGCCCTGATTAGCGCAGAATTCTGGAGAACACATTTCAAAACCAAGAGGGGTGGGGGCTGGAGAAATGGCTCAGTGGTTAAAAGCACTGACCGCTCTTGTAAAGGTCCAGGGTTCAGGTCCCAACACCCACATGGCAGCTAACAACCATCTATGACTCCACTTCCTGGGGATCCAACACCCTCTTCTGGCCTCCAAGGGTGCACTTACATACATCCACACAACACACACATAAACAAGAGTGAGTCCAAAAAATGTTTAAAAACAACATGTGGGGCCAACAGAACAGTTCATCAGCTAAAGGCACTGGACCCACACGGTGGAAGGAGAACCGACTCTCACAGGTTGTCCTCTGACATGTGCACTGTGGCACGTACACATGTTCACACTCATACACACACGGTGGAAGGAGAGAACCGACTCTCACAGGTTGTCCTCTCACATGTGCACTATGGCACGTACATGTGTTCACACTCACACATACACGCACACACAATAAATGATATAATTTAATGTTTTTAAGCTAGCATGAATGGTGTGCCAGGAATGTTTGTGGTGGGTCAGGATTCATGGAACCTGTCTGTCAGCAGGCCCTCGGGGGTGGGGGAACCCTAACTCCACACTGTCTCATCATAGATGAAGCCACCTGTCCTGGGGATCACGTTGTAATGGGCCTGGGAAAGAAGCTGTGGCCTCGTCTGGTGTGAGAGCGCGGTCTCTGCTCACTCTCTACCATCTCATCTCAGTGCCTGGTCCTAGTACCTCCTCCAGCGGTTTTTAGATGAGGGCTATCCTCAGCAGCCCCCGCTCCACATCCATGGCTCAGTCTTGCCTGTGGGCCCAGGATAGTGATTCACACCTGTAACCCCAGCACTATGGAGACTGTGACAAGGTCAAGGCCCACTCTTGCTACATGGTTCAACCTTGATCTTAACACCATGGGCCACAGCTCAGTGACTGAGCACTTGTCCAGTGTACACAAGATCCACATGCAGTAATAATAATAATAATAATTATTATTATTATTATTTAATCTCTCAGCTGATTTCTTCATCTGTAAAACAGGAAGGATGTTCTCACTAGTTGAGAATTGAGGTTTTACTCACGGAGCACCCAGCACACACATGTGCTTTTCAGTGATCGATAATGTGGTTGATTGTGTCTTCTTTTTTTTTTTTTTTTTTTTTTTTTTTTCGAGACAGGGTCTCCCTGTAGTCCCCAGCTGTTCTGGAACTCACTCTGTAGACCAGGCTGGCCTTGAACTCAAAAAAAAAAATACGGCCTGCCTGCTGCCTCCAAGTCTAGGTTAAGCGTGCGCCACCCGTCCCATGGGTAGAAATGATGCTTGCCGATTTGTATGAGACCAGCCCATCTGTGACAGTGAGTGTGAATTGTCAACTTGACAGAGTTAGAATCATCTGAGAGACGGGCAGCTTGTTGCTTGATTGCAATATTGAGATGGGAAGAATATTCATAGTTAACTAGGCATGGGGCACACACCTTTAATTCCAGCACTCTTGAGTCAGAGACAGGTGGATCTCTCTGAGTTTTAGGCCAGCTGGGACTATACAGTGATTCTCAAAAAGAATATTCACAGTTAATACCAGGCAGGGCACTTTCCCAGCTCGGGATGGCGACACACTGTACACACAGTTCTTGCCCTCCCAGCATATGCTAGGTGCACCTTAACTAGCCGTGCTGTTGCTGTGATGATATGGAGGCCCCCTCGTCCTGGCCCAGCACTGATTGTCCATGAGTCCAACAGACAGAAGCCATGGGGCAGCCAGTACGACTATTCAAGGACCCGAGACTCCCCTTGAGCAGCTCCGTTTGTGCAGGTGATGGCAGGGGCTTCCCAATATGATACCCGGGATCCCTGCAAGCTGTCAGCCTCCTACTGTGGCAGCTCCAGCTACAGGCTGGAGTTCACGCTTGGGGCAGAGGGACTGTCAGAAACACAAGCGGACCATGAGCATGGTAGTTCATATTTATGATCACAGTGTTCAGGACGCTGAGGCAGGCAGATAGCCATGGGTTCAAGGCCAGCCTAGGCTATTAGGACAGCCTAGACTACAGACTGAGACCCTGTTTGAAAAAGGAAGGAAAGAGGGAAGGAAGAAGAGAGGGACGGAGGGAGGGAGAGAGGGAGGGAGGATGCACTAATAAGGATGCTGACCCCAACCTCCATCCCCAGAAGCTAACACAGAGCTCATCTGCTCCCCCACGTTTCTCCTAAGTTCTCTGCTCCGCCCTGTGGCAAATGCTATTTCTCCTTCCTAGAACCATCTGCTTATTCCCTTCCCAGTCCACAGATAGGTGGGGACCTTCCCTGCTGCCCAGGCTTACAGAAATCCCCTCCCCCATCACACCTCAAAGTCCCTTCTTGGTTTTGTTTGTATTTATTATTTTTTTTATTTAGAGACAGGGTCTCTCTTATCAGTCCCATAGTGACCTGGAGCTCACTATGTAGACCAGGCTGGCCTTGAACTTACAGAGATCCATCTGTCTCTGCATCCCGAGTGCTGGGATTAAGGGCATGCGCCACCACGCCCGGCAGGGAATGTCATCCCAACACTCTTCAATTCTTCATCCAGGGACACTTTCTCATGCTCATTCTCATTTGTATCTATGTAAATTGCCAATTCGTCTCTTTTGTCCTGTTTTCTCATGGTTTCCTGCACTCATACAACATCATATATGCTCCTAAAATAGAACTTAACCTTCTGCCTTCCACCATACCACCCTGAACATACCCAGTCTCATTTGATCTCAGAAGCTAAGCAAGGTCAGGCCTGCTTAGTACTTGGATGGAAGACATTTCACCTTTCATCATAAATGGTATGAGAATCTGTCTCTGTTTGATGTTAGTCACATGACCCTGTTCGTGGTCATTTTTGCGATGTACCCGCATCAGTCTTTTCCCTCATGAATTCTGATTTTGCATTCTGCTAGCAGATTCTGTTGTAAACATTCATTGCGGTTTCATTCTAGCAGTTTTTATATCTACATTGATAAATTTAAAATGCCTTTTGATCAGTGAGTGAGACAGCTGTCCACATTCATGGTTTTCAGTTGTCTTAAATAATCTATCTTGGCTTTTTCTCCTGAAAACTTCAAACACAGTGTACCTTGATCACATCCCCCACTCCCCTGCCTCCAGCTCCCCCCACACCCTCATTACATCTCCCCCACATTTCATGTCCTTTTGCAAATTATTTTAGCCTATTGAATGCAGTTCCTGTTTCCTGTGGGTCAGGGGCCATCCACGGGGGGCATAGGAATCAGTGGCCACACCCCAAAGAAAAGTGACTTACCTTTCCCAGCAAGCACCAACTGCCAGTAGCTTCTCAGCTAAGGTTGGGACCTTGGAGACCCTCTTCCTGCCATGTGGGCCTTTTTATTTAGCCAGGGTCTCCCTACTAAGTAAACTTGCTGTGTAGACCAGGCTGGCCTTGATCTCAGAGATCTTCCTGCTTCTGCCTTCCAAGTGCTGGGATTAAATGCATGCACCTCCACACCCAGCCCATGTTGGGATCTGTAACTGATTAGATTTTGTATTGGTAACCAAGCTGCTGGGAGCTCATGCATGTCATGGCCGTCTCGTGTCCAGAAGACACTTCACGGCGCTCCTCCCCATCCTTCAGCTATTACATTCCTTCCTCCCCAACTTCCACGATGTTCCCTGAGCCTTGGGGGGGGGGGGTTGTGATATGTTGTTCCATCTCTGGCTAAGCACTCACAGAGGCTTAGTCTCAGCACCTGGGGCTGTACTGAGTCTCTGCCTTAACTGCTCCCCGCTGCAATAAGAAATGTCTCTAACCAAATCTGCAAATTTCATTTCATTTTTCTTTACAGCTGAGTAATATTTCACTGTGTCTATGTACCACATTTTCATTATCCATTAGTCAGCTGATGGACATCTAGGTTGATTGCATTTCCTGGCTGCTGTAAATAGAGCAGCAGTGAATATAGAGATGGAGGTATCTCACAGTAAGATAAGAAGTTGGTCAAGTATACATACACCAAGGAGTGGTATACCTCAGTCACATGGAGGTCTATTCCTAGTTTGTGAGAAACCTCCAGACTGAAATAATCCATCTTCTAAGCACTGACTGAAATTCCTTCTTCAGGACATTCTAAGGACTCATCTGTTCTCACATCTGAAGTCTCTATCCATCAATAGCAGTGTCTCTACACCTCCTTCTCAACTACCAAACTGGCTTTGTCTTATTTTACTTTCTAACTTGAAATAACTATAGATTGGAAGAAAGTTTTAAAAAAGCCGGGCGTGGTGGCGCACGCCTTTAACCCTAGCACTTGGGAGGCAGAGGCAGGCGGATCTTTGTGAGTTCAAGGCCAGCCTGGTCTACAGAGTAAGTTCCAGGACAGCTGGGACTACAGGGAGACCCTGTCTCGAAAAGAAAAAAAAAAAAAAAAAAAAAAGCATTACAGAGAAGTTCCGTGTCAGTGTCCTTCAACAGTGAAGTCTATATAATTGTAACACAATATCAAAACCAGGAGGCTGGGCCAGCAAGGTGGGGGGCGGGGAGCACTTTCCAGGCAATCTGACAACCCATGTGAAGGTGAAGGACAGAACCCACCCCACAGAGTAGTCCTGTGATTCCCAGCTGTGTTCTGCGGTGCGGTGCATGCACACACACACTTATGCACACACACTGTGCACACCTATACTCGTACTTTATTGTATGTGTTGTTTTTTTTTTAATTTTTAAATTTTAGGCTGGGTGTGGTGGCTCACACCTTCAGTCCCAGCACTTGAGAGGCAGGTGGATCTCTGTGAGTTCATGGTCAGCCTGGTCTACATAGTGAGTTCCAGGACAGCTGGGGCTACAGGGAGACCCTGTCTCAAAAAAGACAAAAGAACAAAAGATCTATTTATCTTAACTTTATGTCTGAGTGTTTTGCCTACCATGTGTGTGTGTGCCCCAATGGCATACCGTGCCCAAGGGGGTCAGAAGAGGGCATTGGACCCCCTGGAGCTGAAGTTCCAGGCGGTTGTAAACACCCAATGCTAGTAACTGAATTGGGACCTTCTTCAAGATCAGTAAGCACTCTTAACCACTGAGCCATCTTTCCAGCCCCCGGAAGCTGATTCTAGTGCCATGTGCGTATTGGTCTGTTGGTACCGTGTGCATGCAGGTCTGTCGTCTCACCCCATGCGTAGCTGATCATGAAGCACACCTTGATGGATATACTGTACTAGAGCACCACAGTCTTCACCACTCCTCACCTCTCCATCCCCACCTGCTGACAGTGCTCATCCATTCTTGGTAGCCCTGCGTCTGCCATCTTAAGAATGCCTGGTGCTGTGTGCAGTGCTCTGAGACTGCCTGGTGCTGTGCACAGTGCTCTGAGACTTCCTCTCTTCTCAGCACAGTGCCCCTGAGATCCATCTATGAAGTCACATGTCTCAGCCCATTCATTCTTACTCCTAAACACTGTTTTATGGGCCAAATGGAGCACAGTTGGTTTCGTAATTTACCTGTTGCATGGGATATTTTTGTCATTATCAGTTTGGGGCCATAACAAATACAGGCTTTCTGCAGGTTTCTGTGTGAATATAAAATTTCATTTCTCTGAGATAAACGCTCAGGAGGGCAGTTGCCGAGTCGTATCGTATGTACATATTTATTTGGTTTATTTTTTAACTACTAAACTATTTTCCAGATTGTCTAAATCAGATCAAATGAAGTCTAAAATCCTTAACCTTCTTTATATATCTTTACACTCCAGCATTTGCATCTAATTGTCATAAATATTTCCTCTGCTTGCGTTAAGAACAGCACTGACCAGCATCATGATTTCTGCTTTGATCATGAGGAGTATTGTTTAGATTCAAGAGAAGGAAGGCCTATTGCACTGCCCTATATTTTGGTTTCTTTGAAGCAAGCAGCATCTCACTCCATACCCAGGCTGACCTGGACAACAGTGTGTTTTTGCCTGGAACTCATAGCAATCCTCCTGCCTCAGCTTCCCACGTGCTAGGATTCCTTCGTGTCCCACTGTCTCTCATCTGTCATTCCCTCCCCTTTTAGACAAGTGGCATGAGTGTTGTTCTGAAGCTGGTCCTCTGGCAGCAAGTTCTCTGGTTTTCCTTCACCTGAAAAATGTGTTTCCCCTTCATTACTGAACAGTGTTCTCACCAGACATAAAATTGTAGAATTTTTAAATTTTTGTTTTTTATGTGTGTGAATGTACTATCTGCATGTAGGTTTGTGCACCCGTGTCATGCAATGCCACAGAGGTCAGAAGAGGGTGTTGGACTCCCCTGGAACTGGAGTTAAAGATGGTTCTCAGCCGCCTTGTGGGTGCTGGGGATCAAACCCGGGTCCTCTGCAAGAGCAGTCTGTGCTCTTAACCGCTAGGCCATTTCTCCAGCCCCTGTAGAATTTTTTTAATACTCAGAAAGAAAAAGATGTTTGCCGCTTCCCTCTGGCCTTCTCGGCTTTGCTGACTCCCCTGTGTTTCAGTTGCTCTTCCATTTACGCTGGCAGTTTTCAGGTTTCGGTCATAGAATTCTACTACCTGCTGCTTTTCTGGTCCTGCTTGGGCTCTGGCTCAAAAGCTGGGGCTTTTTTGAAGTTGGGGGTGGGGGGCTCCTCGTCTCCTCTGCAGGTCCCTTGCCCTCTGGGCTTGAGTCTCCTGACCCACCAGAGGATTCCTCACCTGGCAGGAAGCTCCACCCTGGGGCCCTTTTTACCTGACTACATATATGCATATACATATATGTATATATTGGATGAGGTCTCACATATATATTAGACGAGGTCTCGAAATATAGCCCCTGCTGGCCTCGAGCACTCAGTCCTCCTGCTCAGCCTCCTGAGTACTAGCCTGACAGGCATGTGCCCATGCCTAGCTTTCACAGTGCTTCTTCTTTAAAATTAATTTATTTTTAGACTGTAGGTGAACCTCAATATTATTTAAAGTTTTCAAATAAAGAGAGAGAGTTAAGTGTGGTTAATGGAGTCATCCATTTCATAGGTTGATTTAGGGTCGCCAATTATGAATGGCATGGTCACTACTAGGGACCCGAGGAGAGGTGCCCAGAAGGGAGGCAGGCCCTGCATGGCATGTGGTAGGTTCTCCAAGGAATGGCTGCAGTGTGGACTGACCCTGACTGTCCACTGTGAGGACAGAAGCAGGCTGAGGAAAGAGCACAGGACGCCCCAAGCTGAGTCTCTGTCGCCTCTGCTTATCCATCCCCAGAAACCCACTAAAGGAAGGAGCAGGTCTTCTGACTGCCCTTTTAGAACCCATCCTGTAGGCTCTCACTGGGAGAAGCCGAAGGAGCTAGTTTAGAAGCATAGGGCTGGCCTCCTACATCTGCCCCTGCCGGGCGTCCCAGAAGGCTCCCTGGCGCCTTCAGATCCCACCCGTGGAGTCTCACAGGATTGTCTGTTGCTTTTCTTCTCTTAGTGTCTCATTGTCTTCCTTGGAAAGTACTGCAGATGTCAGCACAGTGGAGCAGTGGCTTCTAACAATGGCTGCGCATCTGCAAGGCAGCCCACAGGCCACTGGGGACCCGCAGAGGAGAAGCCTGCAGAGTAGAAGCCCTGGCCTAGTGCTCAGGCCTTTTGTCTGAAGGTAGGGTTTCTGCACTGTGACCCGCTGCTGTGTGAAGGCAGTTGGGGCAGGGAGGCCGAGGACCAGGCCTCAGGGCCTCTGCTCCCCCCTGGCTGAGTGAGTCAGCTGTCAAATGGCAAGAATCATTCTACCCTGGGCGTGGTGGTGCACGCCTTTAATCCTAGCACTTGGGAGGCAGAGGCAGGCGATCTTTGTGAGTTCAAGGCCAGCCTGGTCTACAGAGTGAGTTCCAGGACAGCTGGGGCTACAGGGAGACCCTGTCTCGAAAAAGACCTAAAAAAAAAAAAAAAAAAAAGAATCATTCTACCTGCAAGTGAGCGGTACAGCAGCCCAGATAATGCATCCGAAGTTCTCCACGGGGGAGTGTCTACAGTCCGCCCTGGACTGACTCAGCACACACTAAAATATGAGTCTCCTCTCTATAGTGGCTGTGGCCCAGTGAGATAGTTCAGCTGGTAACAGTGCTTGCTATGCAAGCTTGGTGACTGAGTTCCATCCCTGGAACCACGGTAGGAACAGCACACTCCCTCTCCCACACAATAATAGCAATAAATAAATATAAAGTGGTAGGCATCTGCACAGAACCTACACACATGCTTCTGGACACTTTCATCCATTTCTGTATGACATAATTCCCTAACACCATGAAGATAATTATTCTAATGCATTGTCAGAGAGAGAGAGAGAGAGAGAGAGAGAGAGAGAGAGAGAAGATAGACAGATGATTAATAGATGGATGATAAATGATAGGTAGGTAGGTAGATAGATGATAGATACATAGATAAATGATAAATTGATAGATACATACATACATGATAGATACATAGATATATGCATACATACATTGATAGATTATAGGTAGGTAGGTGATAGATACATAGATATATACATACATACATACACAGATAGATACAAAGATAGATGATAGATTGATACATAGATACATAGATGCATAGATACATAGATTGATAGATGATAGATACATAGATACATAGATAGATGCATAGATACATAGACAGATAAAAGATAGATAGTAGATAATTGATAGATAGATACATGCATAGATACATAGATTGACAGATGATAGGTAGACAGGTAGATAGATAGAAAGATCATAGATACATAGATAGATGCATAGATACATAGCTGGATAGATTATAGGTAGGTAGGTGATAGATACATAGATAGATAGATAGATAGATAGATACATACATACATACATACATACATAGATAATAGATAGATACAAAGATAGATGATAGATTGATTAATGATATATAGATACATAGATAGATGCATAGATACATAGATAGATGATTGATAGATGATAGATACATAGATGATAGATAGATAGATAGATAGATGATAGATAGATAATAGATAGATAGATAGATAGATAGATAGATGATAGATAGATGCACTTATTTCAATGGGGGTATACACGGGGGGGTACATCTGCATATGTGTGTGCACGCGTGTGGAGGCCAGAGGACAGCGTCAGGTGTCATCCCCCAGGAGCCATCCACTTTGTTCTTCTGAGACCAGGTCTGTCACTGGTTAGGCTAGGCTGGCTGCCCAGAGAGCCCCGGGCTGCTCCTGTCTGCCTTCCCAGCGCTAGGGTTACAAGCCTGCGCCACCATACCTGGCTTTTCCACGTGGGTTCTGGGAATGGAGCTGGGGTCCTGAGCTTGCGCGACAAGTCCTTTCCCAACTGAGCATCTCCACCACCCCAGATTGGATTGTTTAGGGAAAAATGACAAGAAAAAAGCCACATGTGTTCAGTATAGATTCAATGTTTAGGGGCTTAAAAAAACATTTTCAGCCTGAGCTTGTTTGAATCTGTGCATGTTGAACCCATTGACAGAGAGCTATGTGTTACCACAGGCTTATGTGGGCAAGGAGACATGCAGCCTGGTGGACCCAGAAAACCTGGGTCATGGTGGCTCAAGCTGCAGGACCGTGGCAGACTGACCATCCTCTGCATGTGTGTTTTCTCAGGAAACTGGGGGAGACATGAGGATGGAACAAGACAGTACAGGCAGTGCAGTGTATTAGCTCGGAAACAGAAACCACCTAGTTGGTATGTGTCTGACTTGCAGATCGCCTCAGAATGATGGCTTTCATTCACACACTCTTTTACTCTATTATTTAGATGTGGCAGCTACTGGCTACCTTATGGGCTTAAAAAGAACAGAGGCAGGGGCCAGAAGATGGCTCAGTCAATAAAGTACTTCCTACACAAATAGGAATACTTGAGTTCAAGCCCTAGCACCTATGTAAAAAGCTGGGTATGCCAGGCATGATGGTGCACGCCTTTAGCCCCAGCACTTGGGAGGCAGAGACAGGCAGATCTCTGTGAGTTTGTGGCCAGCCTGGTCTGCACAGCGAATTGCAGGCTGGGTGTGGAGGCATGTTGTGCTGGGGTGATAGAAGCAGAGTATCCTTGGGGCTCCCTGGCTGCCCACCTGGTACAGTGAGCTCCAGGTGCAGTGAGAGACCCAGACTCAAAAAATAAGGTGGTGAGGGCCCTGGCTTCATTTGTATTGCTGTGATAAAATACCCTGACAAAACACAGTAACTTGGTGGGAGTCAGCAGTTAAGAGTACTGGCCTCTCTTGTACAGAACCTGGGTTCAGTTCCCAGCACCCACGTGGTGGCTTACGACCATCTGTAACTCCAGTTTTGGCCTCCTCTGGCAACATGTGCAGGGGTGTACACACACACACACACACACACACACACACACACACATATATAGCCATAAATACTCATACACATAAATTTTTAATATTAAAAATGTCAGGGCTGGAGAACTGGCTCAGTGATTAAACTGCTCTCTTGGAGGACCCAGGTTCAATTCCCAACACCTACATGGCAGCTAACCACCATCTATAATTCTAGTTCCAGGGGAATCTGACACCCTGCTCTGACCTCTGTGGGCATTGCATAACATGGGTGCATTACATACATGCAGGCTATATAGTCATACATGTAAAATAACAAAAATAAAATATTTAAATTTTTCTTTTAAAGTAACTCAAGGGATAAGGGTTTGTTTCAGCTCACAGGTCCAGGGCAGAGTTCATCCAAGCGGAGAAGTCAAAACAGGAGCTTGGAGCAGCTGGTCACATGACATCCTGAGACAAGAGCAGAGAAGTGACTGCATGCGTGCTTAGCGCTCGGCTTGTTCTTTCTACTCTTACAGGGCCCTAACCAGAGAGTGGTACTGCCCACTTTCAGGCTGGGCCGTCCCACATCTGTTAAGGCAATCAAGACAATCCCACACAGACATGTCCGTAGGCCAGCCTGATGGAGACAGTCCCTGACTGAGACTCCCTCCTGGATGATTTTAGGTTATATCAGGTTGACAGTTAAACTAACCGGTCTTAGATACTTTTCTGTTGCTGGGATAAAACACTATGACTGAGGGGACTTATAAAAGGAAGAGTTTACTTGAGCTTATGGTTCCAGAAGAACTAGAGTCGTAGTGACAGGGAGGCAGGGGGCGGTGGCAGGAGCAGAAGCCAGGCACTCACAGCTTCAAGCAGGCACAGGAAACGGAAAGTGACTGGAAATCTGGCAAGGCCCAGCCCCCAGTGACCTGCTTCCTCCAGCAAGGCCACACCTTCTAAGACCTTCCAAAACAGCACCACCAACTAGAAACAAAATGTCCGAATACTTGGAGTCTCTGGGGGACATTCTCACAAAAACCACCATACCATCACAGTAACTAAGGAAGACACCCCACTTTGACCTCTGGCCTTACCACACTCTTGCAGGTGCGTGTATATATACCCACACATGTGTATACACATAAACATACTTATATAAACCTGACTCATAGAGAGACATAAAATAAAAGTATTTTTTTTAAGATAGGATCTCCCTCTAGCCCCAGCTGGCCTGGAACTTACTGTGTAGACCAAGCTGGCTGTGAACTCACATAGATCTGCCTGCCTCTGCTTCCCAAGTGCTGGGATTAAAGGCATGCAGCTCCACACCGGGCCTAAAATGGTTCTTAGCTGCCATGTGGGTGCTGGGAATCAACCCAGGTCCTCTGCAAGAGCAATCAGTGCTGTTAACCTCTGAGCCATCTTTCCAGCCTGGTAAAATAATTTTTTAAAAAGAACAGGGGCAGCTGGCAATAGCAAGTGTTGGTGAGACTGTGGAACAGCCACAACTCACCCCACAAACACACATCTCTCTCTCTCTCTCTCTCTCTCTCTCTCTCTCTCTCTCTCTCTCTCTCTCTCTCCTGGAAAAAGCAGACCATAGCTGCTTTGGGGAACAGTTCAGCAGTACTTTATGAAGCTAGGTACCCACCCCTTCCTATATGACTGCATTTCTGCCCATAAGTGGATAGGAAGATAGCTCAATCAGTAAAGTGTTTGCTGTGTAAACTCCAGGACCTGAGTTCAGTTCCCAGAACCCACATAACAGTGCTGGGTGTATTTGTCCTACACCTGTGACCCCAGCACTGGGAAAGTAGAGGCAGGTGGATCCCTGGGGCTCACTGGCCAGCTGTTCTAGTCTAACTAATGAGCTCCAGGGCAATGAGAGACCCTATCTCAAAGGAAGCAGATGGTGTTCCTAAGGGTGAAACCCAACATTGGTCTCTGACCTACACACACATGTGCACATGCACCTGAATGTACATGAGCACATAGTACTTACCCTTAGATTCACACAGAACCTGTCTGCAAGTGGCGTTATTCATAATTGCCAGAAGTTTGAAATCATCCACTTGTTCCTCTAATGGCAATCTGAGTGTTAGGTCTCTGGCTTTTAGATGAGGTCTTGCTCTATAGCCCAGGCTGTCCCCACACTCCCAGTCCTGCTGCCCGGCTTCCCCAGTGTCCAGACTCCAGCTATGTGCCACCGTTCCTGGCTCATGATGATGAATTCTGTCTACCAACTTGATTATATTCAGAAACTCCAGGGGGTTAGTGAACCCCAACCTAGAGAGGCTTCATGGGGTCCTCTCCAGAGACTGTCAGGTGACAGCTCTAACCTAGGGAAAGGATCTGTCCCGTGGATTGGTCCAGATGCTGTTACTAGGAGGTGGTGAAAGGCAGGAGGTGTGGGCCTAGTCGGAGGAATGGGATGCGCGGTGAAGTCCTTCACGCTGTATCTCTCAAGCCCTAGCCTCTTCCTATAGCCATTTTCCTGCTTCCTGGCTGCCACGATGTGGCGGCACAAGATTACACATATATTTAATGTCGCCGAATCGTGGACTTAAAGATGGTGAAACCAGGGGCTGGAGAGATGGCCTAGCGGTTAAGAGCACAGACTGCTCTTGCAGAGGACCCGGGTTCGATCCCCAGCACCCACATGGCGGCTGAGAACCATCTTTAACTGCAGTTCCAGGGGAATCCGACACCCTCTTCTGACCTCCGCGGCATTGCACGACACGGGTGCACAGACCTACCTGCAGACAGTACATTCATACACATACAAAAATAAATACAATTAAAAAAAAAATGGTGAAACCAGGCATGGTGGATCCTGCCTGTAATCCCAGCACTTCTAGAGGTAGAGACAGGCAGGTAGATCTCTGTGAGTTTGAGGCCAGCCTCATTGATCTACTGCCAATTCCAGGAATATAGTGATACCCTGTCTCAAAAAAAAAGAATTGTGAACACACTTGTAATCCCAGCACTTGGGAGGCAGAGGCAGAGGGATCACCTATGTGTTCTAGGCCAGCCTGGGCTACATAGCAAGACCTCATCTCAAAAATAATAATAATAATAATAATAATAATAATAATAACAATAATAATAATTAAAGGAGAAAAAGTTAAACTGGTAAATTTTATGTTACTTGTTTTCTCTTGTTTTCACATGTATTTATTGTGGTGGGGGTGGAGGTCAGAGGACGACTTGCAGGAAGGAGTCGGCTCTCATCTTCCGCTGTGTGGGATTGAACTGAGCTCCTCAGGGTTGGCAACAAGCACCTTTACCCACTGAGCCATCTTATCAGCCCCGTGTTATATGTATTTCAACACACTTTTTTAAAACTAGAGGAACAGAGAATAGGTCAGCAGTTGGCAGAGATCAGGGGAAAGCATTACATAAGGGCACGGGATTGGGAGAAGGTAATGGCACTTCCCACATTTTGATTGGCATAATGGTCACATGACTACCCATCTGTCCAAATGCAGAGAAATATCCACCCAAAAGAACAAATCCGAGCCGGGCATGGTGGCGCACGCCTTTAACCCTAGCACTTGGGAGGCAGAGGCAGGCGGATCTTTGTGAGTTCAAAGCCAGTCTGGTCTACAGAGTGAGTTCCAGGACAGCCGGGGCTACAGGGAGACCCTGTCTCGAAAAAGACTAAAAAAAAGAGAACAAATCTGAGACTGGAGAGACGGCTCAGCAGTTAAGAGACCTGGCAGAGGACCCAGAGCACCCACGTGGCAGTTGGCAATCATCTGTAACTCCAGTTCCAGGGGATCAGACGCCCTCTTCTGACCTCTGCAGGCATTGCATGACACAGATGCACTTACACACATGCAGGCAATACACTCATACACATAAAAAAAAATAATAAATTTAAAAAAATCTGCCTTCAGAAAAATTTTAAAGATAAACTTTTTGAAAGAAGCCCAGCATGCAGCTGGGTCCTGACTGCGCTCCTGGGTTCATTCATTCTGCCAACAAATATTTATTAACTCCACCTGCACACTAGGCCCAGTGCCAGGAACCAAGTCCCCCAGGGAGCCCCAGGGGTGGACACAGGGTGGATCCAACCCAGATGAGCCAGAATTAATGAAAACCATGTGTCTGCATCTGGAATTGAGATAGAAACCATTTCGGTATGTCTTCCTTCTGAGACCGACTCTGACATCCAGCGGCTCTGGTGCTTTCGAAGCTCATCGAGTCATTCCTTAGCTAAATGTGTTCACGCCACAGTGTCCACCCTGCCTCCTCTGCTCTGCCTCCCTTTGAAGCTTCAGCGCGCAGTGTGGTTTGAGTTTTCCTGTTTGTTTTGTTATCCTTCTCCCACCCCCTGAGCAGGGTTGTTTTCAAATTTGGAAAGGACCCATTTAGGGGCGGGGGAACGTTGGGCGCATCTCTTCTGCCTCCCTCCGTGCAGGGACCAGAGTTTGGTCCCTCCGGGCGTCAGTATCAGCTGCTGTCGGCTGCTTCCTCCCTCAGTCCTAATGATGAGCTCAAAGAAATGATTTAGTCCTGAGAGAGATGTGCTTCACCAAAGAAATAAACTGTCGGCTTATTAAACTTGAACATTTTGGGGCTATGTTAGCTTCAGACATGGCTGGATCAAGGGGCTGCTTGGTGTCATCAGGCTCCTCTGTCTCTAACTTTTTCCTCCTCTCTCTCCTGGAGTCCTTGCTGTCCCTCAGACACCTGGCCCTCTCTCTTTTGTGATGGTCACTCTACACTGCTGTTCTTGGGGTATAGAGACTGGACGGCAGAGCCCAGACCCTAGCAACACTCACGTCTGCCTAGAAACACCTCACTCACTATCAGCCATTTTCTTTGCATTATTTTCCTTGAGAGAAACAACTTAAGCATCCACACCAGCATCCACACCAGCATCCACACCAGCATCCACACCAACATCCACACCAGCATCCACACCAGCGTCCACACCAGCGTCCACACCAGCGTCCACACCAGCGTCCACACCAGCGTCCACACCAGCGTCCACACCAGCGTCCACACCAGCGTCCACACCAGCGTCCATACCAGCGTCCACATCAGCGTCCACACCAGCTCCACACCAGCGTCCACATCAGCGTCCACACCAGCGTCCACACCAGCGTCCACACCAGCGTCCACACCAGCATCCACACCAGCTTCCACACCAGCGTCCATACCAGCATCCACACCAGCATCCACACCAGTGTCCACACCACCATCCACACTCATGACCCAGGAGGAGGCCCCCTGTCAGTCCCAGCAGCAGCATTAAAGACTTCGAGCCCAGGACCCCTGTCCCCTGCTCCTTCCCAGCAGCCCGCCAACGTCACCATTAGACCATCTAAGTAAACATTACCCTGAGTGACATAAAACACAATTAGGTCTCCATTAATCTGATTAACAGGCCAGTGAGGGGTGGGTCCACGACATGCCAGGCTTTCTGGGTGCTATCGACACTCAGACGAGCCACTGCACATCTATTGGTGGACGCTCCCAGTCCAAAGAGACACAGTCTTTCCAAAGGAGGTCCCTGCCACAGGACACCAGTGTGGCCTTGAAAGCTGTCTGAGGCGATAACTTGCAGAAAGGTGAGGTTACTTTGGCTCACAGTTCTGAAGCTTCTAGTCCATGTTCAGGACTCTGGCTTTGGACCTCTGACAAAGGCAGTTTGTCATGGTCCCAGGGGAGGGCACAGCAAGACCTCTCACTGACTTGAGGAAGAGAAAGGAAGGAGACTAGGGACCTTTGATCCCGTCAGGGGCACCCATCCCTTGCGTGTGTGTGTGTGTGTGTGTGTGTGTGTGTGTGTGTGTGTGTATGTGTAGTGTGTGTGTACATGTGTGCAGATCCCCATGAAAGCTAGAAGAGGGAATTGGATCCCCTGAAACTGGAGTTGCAGACAGTGTGAGCCATCCAGTGTGGGTGCTGGAAGCCAAACTCAGGTCCTCTGCAAGAGCAGCAAGCACTCTTAACCGCTGAGCCATCTCTCCAGGCCTGGCCCCACCTCTGAAAGGTACCACCAACCTTCCAGTAGTGCCACCCTGGGGACCAAGACCTTGTCACATGAACTTTTGAGGGGCACTTACTCAAACTGTAAGTTTGTATCATTGGACTAAGAAGTTCCCTCCCCTAAACAACAGGTGTGTCAACAGCGGCCATCCAGGCCCTGCCTGACAAAGCCCGTGGCCTGCTGAGTGGAGACAGACACAGGGTGAACAGGTGTGTGCATTAGTTACCTTTCTGTTGCTGTGATAAAATACCTGACTGGAAGCCACTAAGGAAGATTTTATTTTGACTTCTGGTTCCAGAGAGCTAGATGCCCATAATGGTAGGGAAGGCGTGACAGCAGAAACAGGAAGCCGAGACCACATCTCAGCTGCACAGAGGAAACAGAAGGAATTGGAAGTGGGGAGAGGCTCTGAACCCTCAAAACCCACCCCAGTGACATACTTCCTCCAACAAGTCTCTGAGTCCTACAACTTCAATAACTTCCCAAACATCACTACCAACTGGTGACCCAGTATTCAAACGTATGAGTCTATGGATGACCTTTCTTTCTTTCTTTCTTTTTTTTTTTTTTTTTTTTTTGGTCTTTTTTGAGACAGGGTCTCCCTGTAGCTCTGGCTGTCCTGGAACTCACTCTGTAGACCAGGCTGGTCTTGAACTCACAGAGATCCACCTGCCTCTGCTTCCCAAGTGCCAGGATTAAAGGCGTGCACCACCACACCCAGCCTTGGGTGACATTTCTTATTCAAACCACAGTGTATGCTAGGGACTGATTTTCTGAGGGACCTCTGGCAAAGGTAATATGTCTGAGGGGTCAGTTTACTTTAGTTTCTCTGATGTGGTGACTTTGTCCCATCTTTCAACCCCCAGGGACAGTGTTCCGTGATACCAAGCTCCACCGATGCTCTTTTTGCTGCTGTGTCTGATCCTGCGTCCCTAACCCCCAGTTCTGCTGGATCACCAACCTGTTTCTTAGACCATGAACTAGACTTAGCTCCTAAGGACTTCCCAACATTGGGCACCCTGAGTAGCTAGGATCACTGTTCTCAGCTCACCTCAAAGCTCATCTCCTACAACTAAGAGGCCAGGCAGTGAGATGGCTCAGTGGGCAAAGGCACTTGCCATGCCAGCCTGAGAACCTGACTTTGATCCCCAGAACCCACCGCAAACCATCACACACACACACACACACACACACACACACACACACACACACACCCCTAAATCAACTTAAATAATGAGTGGGCAGGGCATGGTAGCACACCTTTAAGCCCAGCACTCAGGAGGCAGAGACAGATGGATCAAAGCCAGGCTGGGCTACATAGTGAGTTCCAACCTAACTAAGCCTACAATGAGACCCTGTCTCAAAACAAAACAAAACAAACAAACAAACAAACAAACAAAAAACCCTGCATGGCCCAGTGAGCATGAGAGATTAGGGGCAGAGGGAAGTGATGCTTACCAAGCCCTCTTGTCTTCCTGGCTCTTTTATGAGTTACATGACAACCCTGAAGGATGGAGATTCTTAGTCCCATTTTCCAGATGAGAAAACTGAGTTTCAAGGTGATTCATTCCCCCTTCTGAGGCTCAGGTCTTACAAATAGCCAAGCTGGGGCCAAACTTCAAGCTTTCTGGCCTAAGACTCCCAGGTCTCCCACTGACACAGAGCGTGGCCCATCCCTTCCTGAACAACATTCGCACAGCCTGACTCAGTGAGCGTGACAAGCTGCGGTGAGCTCCAAGTTAGGTCATGTCCCAGCAAGCCTCTACCCATGCAACAGGTGACCCTGAGTCTGACATGCGCTCAGCAAACTCCAGGGAAACCTCGGATGCTCAGCTGTTCTGGCCCTTTGAACTCCCGGCCAAATAGTCTTGGCAGGAAGCCAGGTGTGAGGCAGTGGCTGGGAGAAGCCTCAGTGAGCTGGGGTGTTTGGAGGTGACCTCCGCCCTGCTGAGTCCCCTCGGCCCTTGTCCAGGACCCTAGCCAAGTCCGTAGCCCTGCTGTGTCCAGCCTGTAACCTGGAAAGTCATTTCATGTAACGGGGCCTCAGTTTCTCCATTGATAATAGCCAGTCCCCTCTCCATTCAGGATGGCCACAGTGCCAGGCAGCTGAGCCTGCAGAGAGAAACACAAGTTCAGGTCTCCTTGCTGAACTCTAGGCTCCTTCGAACAGCCCCAAACAGCATGTTCTGGCTTCAAGAGTGAGTTGATGTAACGGTTGGCACTGGTGCAGGTACATAAGTTGCAGAGCCTTGGAGAGTGCTCGAGGAGGATGGGGAGGCCCCTCCGCACTACTCAGGACAAGGCAGCATAGCAAGTGTCCTCCAGGCCGTGTGGCTGCAAGGTCAGTGCTGGTGATTGACAGGTGATGATCTGTACCAAGGCGTAGGCTAGGCAACCATATTTGGGGACTGTCTCACACAAGGCCTGGCCCAGGGGGGGCTCCAAGCACATAAGGACACTTTGCTCTGCCTGTGTCAGAGCCCTGGGCCTCCTTCCGGTCTGTCCCAGACAGAGGCATGACCTTATCCTTTGTCTTAATATGTTTTCTGTCACCATAACAAAGTACCTGTGACTGGGTAGTTTATAAAGAATAGTTTATTTGGCTCACAGCTTTAGAGGATGAAAAACCCTAGCAGAAATATACAACCTGAAGCTGAACACAAAATCATAAACTTACCTAAAACATCCTGAGTTATTATTGCATTTTTGCAGCTCAACTGTATGATTCTTGAGCGTGAACTTTGTAGATACAACTGGCATCACAGACTCATAAGGCTGAACACTCCTGTGACCTAGAGCATGGAGCAGGCATCTGCCAGTAGACACATAACATGGTGGGAACATCACATAGGAAGACAGCAAGTGCGGCACCCTGGGTCTCTTCCTCTTCTGTGGCTCAGTACTTGAGAGTGTATACTGCTCTTGGAGAGGATCTGAGTTCAGTTCCCAGAACCCATGCAGGTGACTCCTAGTCACCTATAATTCCAGCTCTGGAGGATCCAAGACCCTCTCTGGCTTCCTCCGGTACCTGCACATGTATCACACACACATACACACACATACACTCACACACTTTTTTAATCATAAAAATTAATAAGCCCATTAATACCATCTTTGGGTCCCTATCCTCGTGACCCCCTCTATCGCTACTTAAGGCCCCGCTTCCCACCACCATTCATCAGTGAACTTGAGGGTTAGCTTTCACATGAGTCTTGGCGGGCACACAGACATGGCAAGCCCTCTGCTGCTGAGGTACACCCCAGCTGGAGGCAAACGTCTTCTGCATACTTTGGGCAGCTAGGCAGACAACAGTAAAGTGTCTGCAATCTGACGATGCAAGCTGGAGCCACTTTCTGGTCACAGACCTATCAGAATCTTGGCTCTCTGAGCTCCCAGAGGGTGCTTTTGAGCATTTGGGGAGATCTGAGGGGTGAACCCCTGAAAATATTCTTCAAGGCCAGAGGAACTGGAATCCCAGAGTGACTGTAGTCCGAGTCTCTTCAAGTGTATATTTTGTGCCTGGCCATTCCTGACACAATCTTAACAAAGTCTTTGTGTGTTTTTTCCTCGCATGGACACAACGTTGTCTCCTGCTCTCCCCAGGACTCGCTCCTCTAATGTGGCATTTCCTCCTGAACCATCAGCTTTCAGGTCACCTATGTGGCCACTTCAGGATCTTATTAATACACTTGCAGATGGTCAAAAGTTAAGATGAGTGTGCGTGTGTGTGTGTGTGTGTGTGTGTGAGAGAGAGAGAGAGAGAGAGAGAGAGAGAGAGAGAGAGAAAGAGAGAGAGCTCCTGGGACCTGATTTTAGGCTGAGGGGTCAGCAGGCTATGAGGGCTGAGTCCCTCTCACTCCCCTCGATTTCTGCCATCCCAAGTAAAGCCAAGATCCTGTTTCACTGGTGTGTCTGGTGAAGAGGCACTGGCTATGGGCCAGGTCCCCAGATCACCCCGAGTTGTCACGTTGACCCCCCGGCTCCTCTGAGCAACTGATCATGGGTTTCACTGACTGACAGTCAGTCATTCTCTTGCTTCTGATTGGGAACATGCTAAGGCCACACTGTTTGGAACAGAGCTTCAGTTTCCTTGGTTGATACAGGTTGAAAATNTGGCTAACTCATTGGTCTTGTTCATGGCTAACTCATTGGTGTTGTTACTCATTGGTGGTGTTCATGGCTAACTCATTGGTCTTGTTCATGGCTAACTCATTGGGGTTGTTCATGGCTAACTCATTGGTGTTGTTACTCACTCACTGGTGGTGTTCATGGCTAATTCATTGGTGTTGTTCATGGCTAACTCATTGGGGTTGTTCATAGCTAACTCATTGGGGTTGTTCATGGCTAACTCATTGGGGTTGTTCATGGCTAACTGGTGTTGTTACTCACTCAGTGGTGGTGTTCCATGTTATTGGAATGACACCAATTTATTTTTTTTATTTCTGTATGTGTATCAATATACATGACACCAATTTATATTCCTTCTTGCGTGGTTTTTTGTTTTGCTTCATTTTTTTTGTTTTGTTTTGTTTAGTTTGTTTGTTTGTTTGTTTGTTTTGAGACCTTGGACTTGCCATGTAGTCAGATGATCCCATACTTTTCTGATCTTTCTGGCTCCATCACCTCAGTGCTGAGTTACAGGAATGAACCACCATGATCAGGTTATGGGATGTTGGGGGTACAAACCAGGGCTTTGTGCGTGTAAGGCAAGCACTCTACCCACTGACTTAGCTACATCCTCAGCCCTGTAAAATGTTCTTTTTGACTGACACATAATAATTCTACAGGTTTGTGGGACACAGCATTCTATTTCCAAACTTGTAAACATTGTATACTTATCAAGACAGGGCTATTAACATATCCATCTGTCTTTGTCGCCAAGCAGCCCAAAAGCCCTCTGGCTGTTTTGATCCGTGCTGTAGTACATTGTTTCTTTTTTAAATTATTTTTTAAACAATTGTATACATTACTTTTTTTGGTAAATCCAGTGTCTGTCTGATTAGTGCCGTCTGCTACAGTGTTGACTAGTCTGGATGGCCTGACCTTGTGTAGCTCTGTGCAGGTGACCACAGCTACAGGGAATTATGAATGCAACTGCCAGGCTCCGAGCGCCTCCCCATCTTCCCACTCACTACGTTGTTATTACTATAGTGGTCCTACTAAGCAACAGAACTCCAGACCACCTCCTCCTCCTCCTCCTCCTCCTCCTCCTCCTTCTCCCTCCTCCTCCTCCTCCTTTCTCCTTCTCCCTCCTCCTCCTCCTTCCTCCTTCTCCCTTCTCCTCCTCTTCCTCCTCCTTCTCCTCTTCCTCCTCCTTCTCCTCTTCTTCTTCCTCCTTCTCCTCCTCTTTTTCCTCCTCCCCCTTTTCCTCCTCTTTCTGCTCCTCCTCCTCTTCTATGACTGTACGTTCATACCACTGATCAGCTTCTTCTTGTATCTCCGTCCCTACCTCTCCCAGCCTCTGCTTGCCACCCTCCAACCCTCTACCCACTTTCTGGAAATCTGCTTGTATGGACTCCATAGCTGGGTCGGATCCTGCCACAGTCACCCCTCAGCCTTGCATATTACAGTCAACACGGGGCCTGCAGGTCCATCCATGTTGCTGCAAATAGCAATTTCGTCCTTTTTTATGACCAAGTAGCATTCCATTGATTTGATAGACATTTTCTTTATCCATTCATCTGTTGATGGACATGAAGAGTGATTCCATATCCTGGCTCTTGTAAATAGTGCTGCATCAAATGTGAGTACACACACACACACACACACACACACACACACACACAGGCACACACACAGAGCAATTGATATAAAAAAATTTTTAATTTTAAAAGACCTGCCCTAGAACTCAGAAATCCCAGTTGGAAGCCCACCTGGGCTTCTCTTAACCAGCCTGCAGCCTTTGTATTTTAAGGGAAGTACAGTACAGTCAGATAATAGGGAGCCAACTGAGATTTAAGAGTGAGGGGATGACAGGATCAGATGCCCATTATCGGCTGGGATGGCTGAGTTAACTAGGGGCAAGAAGACTCCTGGGCAGCCTGCTCCCTGGATACATCACAGGATCTATCTCAGCAGATACCTGGAAGTCCAGAAAAGGTCCAGCAAAGTCTCCAGAGAAGGAAGGAGTCAGTGCAGGGAGGGCTGAGAGTGCAGTGGCTGCCAGGACAGGCTTGGCTGAAGCTGCTGCTAGAGCCCCCTTCTCTAGCTGTCAGCGGCTGGGGTCCCCTGGGTTCTTCTAAAGATCTGGAAAGGGGCTCCGGCTCCTTTCTGCCAACTCAAGCTTGAAGTGAGAAAACAGCTCCAGCAGGATCCAGCCTGCCTTTCCTCGCCTTTCAACACCCAGGGAAACAAGAGATTAAGCTCAGCACATCCCATGGTTTCCTACAACTCAATTCCTAAGCAAAATGTGAAACTGAGACTTCTGCGGGATCATGAAAAGTGACATGAAAGCCTCGAACTCCCTATACAGCCATGGCTGACCTGGAAGTTCTGATCTTCCTGTCTCCAGTCCTTATGGCCTGAGATTACGGGTGTGCACCACCATGCCTAGTTCATGTTATGTTGGATATTGAACTCAGGGCCTGGTGTGTGCTAGGCAAGCACTTCTCCAACCAAACTAAATTCTCAGACATGATTCTACATGTGTGCAAATGTGTGTGATATGCATGTGTGTGTTTGTGTGTGCATGTGGTATACTTGTGTGTATTCTTATGTGGGAAGGGTATCGTGTGCACGCATATTTTCTAAAGGTCCATGCTAGCATCTGTATCATGCTGTTTTCTTTTCCTTTGAGACACAGACTGTCACTGAACCTGGATCTGAACCCCTGAGATCTCTCTTCTACCCAGAACTGTGGTTACAGGTGTGTGCTACCATGCTTGCTTTTACATGGGTACTGNTATCTGAATCACTTGGGACAAGTAATAGCATATTTTTAGTGTTCCACCATTTGGAAGTTTGGGGTTATCACATGAGGTCAAGCATGGAATTTCCTATGTCTGGGATCATGTCAGTGCCCAAAAGCTTTCAGATTTGGGATCTTCAGACTAAAGATGTCCAACCTGCATTACGTTCATTCTTTGAAGCTGAAACTCCCCAATACGGCTTCCCCACCCCCGAAAAACTTGCTCATACAAAGTACTTTCTAAAGGTTATTAAGGCTCACACTGACCTTACCAAATAAATACGGAAGAAGCCAGATGCACAAGCCCAGGACCTCAGAGCCCAGTCCCCGCGTGGGAGGCAGATCCCAATGGCCCACTCACCCTTCCCTGGGGATGCTGGCTGCTGAGATCCTCCCAGTGATACCTCTTGGCTGTCATCCTCTTGCAGGGTGACTGATCTGATGCCAGGGACAGGAGGGAGGCCAACAGAGACAGGGATCAGAGCTGAGCCCCCAAGCAGGTTGTTGACTTCCCTGTGTATTGTGTTCCCGGACTGTGTGCCCCTGTGGGTAGAAGCTAGCACACCCAGACTGTCATCCCAAGCCTGAGGCTTTGACCTTCAGTATGAAGAATGACTGGCAGTTTCTGCCCATCTATGCCGTTGCCTGTAGTAAAATCTGCTCCCATCCCCACAATGGGGATGGGATCAGCACTTTTCCTAGTGCTGTGACAAAATCAATTTAAGGGAGGGGCTTATTTGGGCTCACGTTTAGGGTGCAGTCCACCGTGATGGAGGAGTCCTGGTGGTCGTTGCTGCTCACATCGCATCCACCATCAGGAAGCAGAGACGGATGAACTCTGGTACTCACTTGGCTTTCTCCTTTGTACACAGCCCAGGACTGCGGCCTATGGGATGGGCCTCCTGTATTTAGTGTGGGTCTTCCCTCTCAGTGTGCCTAATCTAGATGATCTGTCACAGACATGGCCAGAGGCTTGTCCCCTAGGTGGTTCTAGACCCTATGAAGTTAACCATCAATGCGGCCATCAGAGCAGTGCAGAGTGTTCCATGCTCCGCATCCTCTCCAGCCTTGGCCCTTATCTGTGTTTTCGACTCTAGCCCTCCTCATCCATGTTAAGGTACATTTTTACAGCTTCAAGTTGGTTTCCATGATGACAAATAATGTTGGGAATTTTTTCATGTGCTTATTATTTATATGATTATCTTCTGTGGAGAAATGTGTATTCAAATTCTGTATGTGCATGCCTGTGTGTGTGTG
>VZQC01005388.1:1033981-1050365 GCA_009823505.1 Rhizomys pruinosus
AGTGGGATGGCAAGTGTCAACGACCAGAAAAGAATTGGGGTGGGGGTGGGGGGTCAGGAGTCTCCTCAAAGCAAGGACTCACTTTATTGCATCAGGCAGTGACTTATATTTGCTTGGTGGGAGGGGAGGGGTGGGGAAAAGAAGGCGGGAGAGGAGATACGCAGAGTGGGGGGATAGCTTTGGGCCAATAGTAACTCGCCACATCGGTTGTAGGCATTTTTCAGGTTTGGCTATGCTGAGTCACTCCTATGCGGAAATGACTGGCCAGAGACAGGTTGCTAAACTCTAGTCAGGCTCAGGGGGTTACAGTAGGCCGCATTCTCTTAGGGCCCACAGGTAGAGAGGGCCCACAGGGCCCAACATTTAGGTAAAGTCTCATTTATCTATTCTTTCTTTATAGTTCATTGTCACATCTTAGAAATCATAGCCTAACCCAAGACCATCAAGATTCACACCAATGTTTTCTTCTAGGAATATTGTCACCTTAACTTCTGTCTGTTTAATTTTGGTGAAGCCAAGGATTGAACCCAGCAGAACCTGTGCAAGCTAGGCCAGCACTCTAGCGTTGAGCTACAATCTGTCCTCACTATAACTGTTAAATTTATTCTTTTTCCCCTTTGTGTTTTTTCTTTAATTTGTTTCATTTTATGCTAATTTCTACATGACATGAGGCTGAGATACAGCTTCATTTTTTTGCATAGGAAAATTGTCTCTGTGCCATTCAGTAAAGGGTATCCACACATCATTAATAATGTATTATCACCCTGGCTTGAACAGTCTTGGGCAATCTTGCTGGTGCAGGACAGCAGTTATAGTGGCCTGGCCTTGGGCAGCCCAGGGGTCACTGATTTGGGGAGACTCTTCTTGGCTCTTTCTGCCCCAAATTATCCTGAGCACATTGGAGTGGGGCAGTACAAAGGGTAAGAAGATCTTGGAGAACATGGTTGGTTAGATGGATGTAGTGTGGGGGCTAGAGAGATAGCCTAGCGGTTAAGAACACTGACTGCTCTTGCAGAGGACCCGGGTTCGATCCCCAGCATCCACATGGCAGCTAAGAACCGTCTGTAACTCCAATTCCAGGAAAACTCCAGTTCCAGGGGAATCCGAGACCCTCTTCTGACCTCCACAGCATTGCACGACATGGGTGCACAAACCTACCTGCAGAACAGTACATTCATAACATAACAAAAAATAAAATCAATTAAAAAAAATGGTGAACCAAGCAAATTGTGGATCCTTCCTGTAATCCCAGCACTTCTAGAGTTATGAGACAGGCCAGGTAGATCTCTTTAAGTTTGAGGCAAGCCTATGATCTCGCCAATTCCCAGGAAAGAGTGATACCCTGTTCCAAAAAAAAAGAATTTGAACACACTTGTAATGCCCAGCACTGGGAGGCAGAGCAGAGGGGATCACCTATGTGTTCCTAGGCCGCCTGGCACAGAGCAGACCTCATCTCAAAAAATAATAATAATAATAATAAATAATAAGTAATAAGAACAATAATAATAATTAAAGGAGAAAGGTTAAACTGGTAAATTTTATTGTTACGTAACTTGTTTCTCTTTTGTTTTTCACATTTAGGTTAAATTGTGATGGGGGGTGGAGGTCAGAGGAACGACTTGCGGAAGAGTCCCCCCGACTCCTCATCTTCCGCTGTGTGGGATTGAACTGAGCTCCTCAGGGTTGGCAACAAGCACCTTTAAACCCACACGGAAGCCATCTTATCAGCCCCGTGTTATATGTATTTCAACACACTTTTTTAAAACTAGAGGAACAGAGAATAGGTCAGCAGTTGGCAGAGATCAGGGGAAAGCATTACATAAGGGCACGGGATTGGGAGAAGGTAATGGCACTTCCCACATTTTGATTGGCATAATGGTCACATGACTACCCATCTGTCCAAATGCAGAGAAATATCCACCCAAAAGAACAAATCCGAGCCGGGCATTTTGGCGCAACACGCTTTAAACCCCTGGCACTTGGTATGCATAGGCAGGTGGATCTTCTGTGAGTTCAAAGCCAGCTGGGTCGAACAGAGTGAGTTTCCAGGACAGCCGGGCTACAGGAGAGACCCTGTGGTCTCCAGAAAGACTAAAAAAAAGAGAACAAATCTGAGACGGAGAGACGGCTCAGCAGTTAAGAAGAACCCTGGGCAAGAGGAACCAGAGCCACCACGTGGCGGTTGGCAATCATCTGTACTCCAGTTCCAAGGGGATCAGACCCCTCTTCTGAACCTCGGCAGGCATGCATGACACAGAATGCACTTCACACATGCAGATAATACAACGCATCACGATAAAAAAAATATAAATTTAAAAAAAAAAAAAAAAATCTGCCGTCAGAAAAATTTTAAAGATAAACTTTTTGAAAGAAGCCCAGCATGCAGCTGGGTCCTGACTGCGCTCCTGGGTTCATTCATTCTGCCAACAAATATTTATTAACTCCACCTGCACACTAGGCCCAGTGCCAGGAACCGAGTCCCCCAGGGAGCCCCAGGGGTGGACACAGGGTGGATCCAACCCAGATGAGCCAGAGTTAATGAAAACCATGTGTCTGCATCTGGAATTGAGATAGAAACCATTTCGGTACGTCTTCCTTCTGAGACCGACTCTGACATCCAGCGGCTCTGGTGCTTTCGAAGCTCATCGAGTCATTCCTTAGCTAAATGTGTTCACGCCACAGTGTCCACCCTGCCTCCTCTGCTGCTGCCGCCCCTTTGAAGCTTCCACAGCGCGCAGTGTGGTGTGAGTTTTCCTGTTTGTGATTTGTGTATCCTTCTCCCACCCCCTGAGCAGGGTTGTTTTCAAATTTGGAAAGGACCCATTTAGGGGCAGGGGAACGTTGGGCGCATCTCTTCTGCCTCCCTCCGTGCAGGGACCAGAGTTTGGTCCCTCCGGGCGTCAGTATCAGCTGCTGTCGGCTGCTTCCTCCCTCAGTCCTAATGATGAGCTCAAAGAAATGATTTAGTCCTGAGAGAGATGTGCTTCACCAAAGAAATAAACTGTCGGCGTATTAAACTTGGAAACATTTTGGCTATGTTTGCTTCAGACTGGCTGATCAGGGCGCTTGGTGGTCATCAGGCTCCCTGTCAGCGAACCTTTTTCCTCCTCTCTCTCCTGGAGTCCTTGCTGTCCCTCAGACACCTGGCCCTCTCTCTTTGGGATGTCCAACTCTACACTGCTGTTCTTGGGGTATAGAGACTGGACGGCAGAGCCCAGACCCTAGCAACACTCACGTCTGCCTAGAAACACCTCACTCACTATCAGCCATTTTCTTTGCATTATTTTCCTTGAGAGAAACAACTTAAGCATCCACACCAGCATCCACACCAGCTTCCACACCAGCGTCCATACCAGCGTCCACATCAGCGTCCATACCAGCGTCCACATCAGCGTCCATACCAGCGTCCACATCAGCGTCCATACCAGCGTCCACATCAGCGTCCATACCAGCGTCCACATCAGCGTCCATACCAGCGTCCACATCAGCGTCCATACCAGCGTCCACATCAGCGTCCATACCAGCGTCCACATCAGCGTCCATACCAGCGTCCACATCAGCGTCCACACCAGCGTCCACATCAGCGTCCACACCAGCGTCCACACCAGCGTCCACACCAGCATCCACACCAGTGTCCACACCAGCGTCCACACCAGCTTCCACACCAGCGTCCATACCAGCGTCCACATCAGCGTCCATACCAGCGTCCACATCAGCGTCCATACCAGCGTCCACATCAGCGTCCATACCAGCGTCCACATCAGCGTCCATACCAGCGTCCACATCAGCGTCCACACCAGCTCCACACCAGCGTCCACATCAGCGTCCACACCAGCTCCACACCAGCGTCCACACCAACATCCACACCAGCAACCACACCAACATCCACACCAGCGTCCGAGACCAGCTCCACACCAGCAAAATCCACAACAGTGTCCCACACCACCATCCACACTCATGACCCAGGAGGAGGCCCCCTGTCAGTCCCAGCAGCAGCATTAAAGACTTCGAGCCCAGGACCCCTGTCCCCTGCTCCTTCCCAGCAGCCCGCCAACGTCACCATTAGACCATCTAAGTAAACATTACCCTGAGTGACATAAAACACAATTAGGTCTCCATTAATCTGATTAACAGGCCAGTGAGGGGTGGGTCCACGACATGCCAGGCTTTCTGGGTGCTATCGACACTCAGACGAGCCACTGCACATCTATTGGTGGACGCTCCCAGTCCAAAGAGACACAGTCTTTCCAAAGGAGGTCCCTGCCACAGGACACCAGTGTGGCCTTGAAAGCTGTCTGAGGCGATAACTGGCAAAGGTGGGTTACTGTTGGCTCACAGTTCTGAGCTTCTAGCCCATGTTCAGGAACTCGGCTTGGCCCTCTGACAAAGGCAGGTTGTCATGGTCCCCAGGGGAGGGCACAAGCAAGACCTCTCCAAACTTGAGAAGAGAAAGGAAGGGAGACTAAGGGACCTTTGATCCCGTCGGGCAACCCATCCCTTGCCGTGTGTGTGTGGTGTGTGTGTGTGTGTTTGTGTGTGTGTGTGGGTGTGTGTGTAGTGTGTGGTGTATATGTGTTGCAGATGCCCATGAAAGCTAGAAGAGGGAATTGGATGCCTGAAACTGGAGTTGCAGACAGTGTTAGCCATCCAGTAGTGGGTGCTGGAAGCCAAACTAAGGCCCTCTGCAAGATCAGCAAGCACCTTAAAACCGCTGAGCCATCTCTCAGGCCTGGCCCCCACCTCTGAAGTACCCACCAACCTTCCATTAGTGCCACCCTGGGGACCAAGACCTTGTCACATGAACTTTTGAGGGGCACTTACTCAAACTGTAAGTTTGTATCATTGGACTAAGAAGTTCCCTCCCCTAAACAACAGGTGTGTCAACAGCGGCCATCCAGGCCCTGCCTGACAAAGCCCGTGGCCTGCTGAGTGGAGACAGACACAGGGGTGGAACAGGTGTTGCATTAGTTACCTTCTGTTGGCTGTGATAAAATACCTGACAGAAGTAACTTAAGGAAGGAAGATTTATTTTGACTTTCTGGGTCCAAAAAAGGAAAAAAAAAGTGAAGGGGCCCCTTTTAAAGAGTCCATAATGGTAGGGAAGGCGTGACGGCAGAAACAGGAAGCCGAGACCACATCTCAGCTGCACAGAGGAAACAAAGGAAGTGGAAGTGGGGAGAGGCCGTGACCTCTCAAAAAACCCAACCAGTGACATACTTTTCCTCCAACAAGTCTCTGAGTCCTACAACTTCAATAACTTCCCAAACATCACTACCAACTGGTGACCCAGTATTCAAACGTATGAGTCTATGGATGACCTTTCTTTCCTTTCTTTCTTTCTTTCCTTTTATTTTTCTTTCTTTCTCTTTCTTTCTTTCTTTCTTTTTTTTTTTTTTTTTTTTTTTTTTTTGTGTCTTTTTTGAGACAGGGTCTCCTGTATCTTGGCTGTCGTCCTGGAACTCACGTCGTAGACCAGGCTGGTCTTGACGTCACAGAGATCTACCTGCCTCGAGTGTTAGTCCCAAGTGCCAAGGATTAAAGGCATGCACCACAAACACCCGCCTTGGGTGAACATGTCGTATTCAAACCACAGTGTATGCTAGGGACTGATTTTCTGAGGGACCTCTGGCAAAGGTAATATGTCTGAGGGGTCAGTTTACTTTAGTTTCTCTAATGTGGTGACTTTGTCCCATCTTTCAACCCCCAGGGACAGTGTTCCGTGATACCAAGCTCCACCGATGCTCTTTTTGCTGCTGTGTCTGATCCTGCGTCCCTAACCCCCAGTTCTGCTGGATCACCAACCTGTTTCTTAGACCATGAACTAGACTTAGCTCCTAAGGACTTCCCAACATTGGGCACCCTGAGTAGCTAGGAGCACGGGTTCTCAGCTCACATCAAAGCTCAATCTCCTACATACTAAGAGGCAAGGCAGTGAGAATGGCTCAGTGGGCAAGAAGCACTTGCCATGCCAGCCTGAGAACCTGACTTTGATCCCCAGAACCGCACCGCCAAACCATCACACACACACAACACACACCACACAACCACACACACACAACCACAAAAGCAACTTAAATATGAGTGGGCAGGCCATGGTAGACACCTTTAAAGCCCAATCACATCCGGAGACAGAGACAGATGATCAAAGCCAGGCATGGGCTACATAGTGAGTGTAACAACCTAACATAAGGCCTACAATGAGACCCTGTTCAAAACAAACAACCAACAGACAAACAAACAAAAAACCTTGCATGGCCCAGTGAGCATGAGAGATTAGGGGCAGAGGGAAGTGATGCTTACCAAGCCCTCTTGTCTTCCTGGCTCTTTTATGAGTTACAAACATGACACCCTGAAGGATGGGGAGATTCTTAGTCCCCATTTTCCAGATGAGAAACTGAGTTTCAAGGTGAAATCAATTCCCCCTTCTGAGGCTCAGGTCTTACAAATAGCCAAGCTGGGGCCAAACTTCAAGCTTTCTGGCCTAAGACTCCCAGGTCTCCCACTGACACAGAGCGTGGCCCATCCCTTCCTGAACAACATTCGCACAGCCTGACTCAGTGAGCGTGACAAGCTGCGGTGAGCTCCAAGGTAGGTCATGTCCCAGCAAGCCTCTACCCATGCAACAGGTGACCCTGAGTCTGACATGCGCTCAGCAAACTCCAGGGAAACCTCGGATGCTCAGCTGTTCTGGCCCTTTGAACTCCCGGCCAAATAGTCTTGGCAGGAAGCCAGGTGTGAGGCAGTGGCTGGGAGAAGCCTCAGTGAGCTGGGGTGTTTGGAGGTGACCTCCGCCCTGCTGAGTCCCCTCGGCCCTTGTCCAGGACCCTAGCCAAGTCCGTAGCCCTGCTGTGTCCAGCCTGTAACCTGGAAAGTCATTTCATGTAACGGGGCCTCAGTTTCTCCATTGATAATAGCCAGTCCCCTCTCCATTCAGGATGGCCACAGTGCCAGGCAGCTGAGCCCTGCAGAGAGAAACAACAAGTGCAGGTCCATCCTTGCTGAACTCTAGGCTCCTTCGAACAGCCCCAAACAGCATGTTCGGTGTTGTTACTCACTCATTGGTGTTGTTCATGGCTAACTCATTGGTGTTGTTCATAGCTAACTCATTGGTGTTTTTACTCACTCATTGGTGGTGTTCATGGCTAACTCATTGGTCTTGTTCATGGCTAACTCATTGGGGTTGTTCATGGCTAACTCATTGGTGTTGTTACTCACTCATTGGTGGTGTTCATGGCTAATTCATTGGTGTTGTTCATGGCTAACTCATTGGGGTTGTTCATAGCTAACTCATTGGGGTTGTTCATGGCTAACTCATTGGGGTTGTTCATGGCTAACTGGTGTTGTTACTCACTCAGTGGTGGTGTTCCATGTTATTGGAATGACACCAATTTATGTTTTTTTATTTCTGTATGTGTATCAATATACATACACCAATTATATTCTTCTTGCGTGGTTTTTTTTTTTTGCTATTTTTTTGTTTTGTTTTGTTTAGTTGTTTGTTTGTTTTGTTTTCGTTTTGAGACCTTGACTTTGCCATGTAGTCAGATGATCCCATACTTTTCTGATCTTTCTGGCTCCATCACCTCAGTGCGAGTTACAGGATGAATCCACCATGATCAGGTTAATGGGATTGTTGGGGGGTACAAACCAGGGCCTTTGTGCGTTGTAAGGCAAGCCTCTACCAACTGACTCTAGGCTACATCCGTCAGCCCTGCTAAAATGTTCTTTTTGACTGACACATAATAATTCTACAGGTTTGTGGGACACAGCATTCTATTTCCAAACTTGTAACATTTGTATACTTATCAAGACAGGGCTATTAACATATCCATCTGTCTTTGTCGCCAAGCAGCCCAAAAGCCCTCTGGCTGTTTTGATCCGTGCTGTAGTACATTGTTTCTTTTTTAAATTATTTTTTAAACAATTGTATACATACTTTTTTTGGTAAATCCAGTGTCTGTTGATTAAGGCCGTCTGTACAGTGTTGACTAGTCTGGATGGCCTGACCTTGTGTAGCTCTGTGCAGGTGACCACAGCTACAGGGAATTTTGAATGCAACTGCCAGGCTCGAGCGCCTCCCCATCTTCCCACTCACTACGTTGTTATGTACTATAGGTGGTACCTACTAAGCAACAGAACTCCAGACCACCCGAACGCCTCCTCCTCCGTCAGCGTCCTCTCCGCTCCTCCCCCCTCCTCCTCCTCCTTGATTTCTCCTCCCCTCCTCCTTTTTTTGTTTTTTGTGATTCTTCTTTCTCTTTTCCTCTTCCTCCTCCTTTCCCCTTCTTCTTCTTCCGTTCTCCTCCTCTTTTTCCTCCTCCCCCTTTTCCTCCTCTTTCTGCTCCTCCTCCTTCTATGACGTACGTTCATACCACTGATCAAGCTTCTCTTGTATCTCCGTCCCTACCTCTCCCAGCCTCTGCTGCCACCCTCCAACCCTCTACCCACTTCCTGGAAATCTGCTTGTATGGACTCCATAGCTGGGTCGGATCCTGCCACAGTCACCCCTCAGCCTTGCATATTACAGTCAACACGGGGCCTGCAGGTCCATCCATGTTGCTGCAAATAGCAATTTCGTCCTTTTTTATGACCAAGTAGCATTCCATTGATTTGATAGACATTTTCTTTATCCATTCATTCTGTTGATGGACATGAAGAGTGATTCCATATCCTGGCTTTCTGTAAATAGTGCATGCATCAAATGTGAGTACATACACACACACACACACACAACACACACACAACACCACACACAGAAGCAAATTGATATAAAAAAATTTTTAATTTTAAAAGACCTGCCCTAGAACCAGAAACTCCCAGTTGGCAAGCCCACCTGGGCTTCTCTTAACCAGCCTGCAGCCTTTGTATTTTAAGGGAAGTACAGTACAGTCAGATAATAGGGAGCCAACTGAGATTTAAGAGTGAGGGGATGACAGGATCAGATGCCCATTATCGGCTGGGATGGCTGAGTTAACTAGGGGCAAGAAGACTCCTGGGCAGCCTGCTCCCTGGATACATCACAGGATCTATCTCAGCAGATACCTGGAAGTCCAGAAAAGGTCCAGCAAAGTCTCCAGAGAAGGAAGGAGTCAGTGCAGGGAGGGCTGAGAGTGCAGTGGCTGCCAGGACAGGCTTGGCTGAAGCTGCGGCTAGAGCCCCCTTCTCTAGCTGTCAGCGGCTGGGGTCCCCTGGGTTCTTCTAAAGATCTGGAAAGGGGCTCCGGCTCCTTTCTGCCAACTCAAGCTTGAAGTGAGAAAACAGCTCCAGCAGGATCCAGCCTGCCTTTCCTCGCCTTTCAACACCCAGGGAAACAAGAGATTAAGCTCAGCACATCCCATGGTTTCCTACAACTCAATTCCTAAGCAAAATGTGAAACTGAGACTTCTGCGGGGATCATGAAAAGCGACATGAAAGCCTCGAACTCCCTATACAGCCATGGCTGACCTGGAAGTTCTGATCTTCCTGTCTCCAGTCCTTATGGCCTGAGATTACCGGTGTGCACCACCATATGCCTAGTTCATGTTATCGTTGGATATTGAACTCAGGGTCTGGTGTGTGACTAGGCAAGCACTTCTCCAACCAAACTAAATTCTCAGACATGATTCTACATGTGTGCAAATGTGTGTGATATGCCCATGTGTGTGTTTGTGTGTGCATGTGGTATACTTGTGTGTATTCTTATGTGGGAAGGGTATCGTGTGCACGCATATCTTTCTAAAGGTCCATGCTAGCATCTGTATCATGCTGTTTTCTTTTCCTTTGAGACACAGACTGTCACTGAACCTGGATCTGAACCCCTGAGATCTCTCTTCTACCCAGAACTGTGGTTACAGGTGTGTGCTACCATGCTTGCTTTTACATGGGTACTGGGGATCTGAACTCAGGTCCTTCTGCTGGTATGGAGAGCACTTTCCCCACTGATCCATTTCCCTAGACCCTGATTTTTCTTGTGGCAAAATGCACATAAAATTTGGGACTTTTGGCCAGGGCGTGGTGGTGCACGCCTTTAATCCTAGCACTCAGGAGGAGAGGCAAGGGGGATCTTTGTGGAGTCAAGGCCAGCCAGCTGGTCTACAGAGAGAGTTCCAGGACAGCTGGGCGCGACAGGGAGACCTGTCTCGAAAAGACCAAAAAAAAAAAAAAAAAAAAAAAAAAAAATTGGGGACTTTGTTTTATTTTTGAAGACAGGGTCTCCCTTTAGTCCCAGCTGGCCTGGAACTCACTATGTAAACCAGGCTGGCCTTGAACTCACAGAGGTCCACCTGCCTCTGCCTCCAAATGCTGGGATTAAAGGCATGCACCACCATGCCCAGGAAACTTGGCATTTTCAAATCTTATTGTATTTTTTAAAGTGCTGAGATCAAACCCAGGGCCTCACATGTGCACGATCACAACTTATGCCCCTAAAACCCATTTTTTTAAGCTTTCTAACTGTAAGGTTTTTCTTTTTTATTATTTTGTTTATTTTTTTATGTGTATGAGTGTACTGTCTGCATGTAGGTTGGTGCACCCATGCCCCTGGAACTGGAGTTAAAGACGTACTTAGCCGCCATGTGGGTGCTGGGAATTGAACCCGGGTCCTCTGCAAGAGCAGTCAGCGCTCCTAACTGCTGAGCCATCTCTCCAGCCCCTAAAACCCATTTTTTAATTGACACATAATAATCATTCGTATGTAGGGGGTACTTACTCTGTGAGAGTCTCGTTCATGTCCTAGTATAGAGTGGACAAATGAGGAGGGTTGAGGCATTCAACTCCTGAAATAATTACCATTTCTTTGATGGTGTGTGTGTGTGTGTGTGTGTGTGTGTGTGTGCGTGTGTGTGTGTGTGTGTGTCCATGTGCCTGCGTGTGCACGCATGAAAGACAGAAGTCAACATCCAGTGTCTTTATCTAGCTCTACCTTATTTTATTAAACCCATAATAAACCTTGTGGACTGTGGTCATCCAGCTGGGCTACAGGACACAGAGCATGCTCCTAGCCTCACCACCTCGTGGCACATCTTTATTTTAAACAGATCTGCTGTGAGCAGGGGGCTGTGGGCAGGAGGCTGCCGTGATTGACCGATGACTCTACACCATTATCTATAAAAGCAGCTGGGCCAGGAAGAGCTGAGCTTCAGGCAGGATGGCTGCCCCAGCCATGACAGGAAGCTCACATGGGTTAGGGAAAGGAGGACTGGGTGACTGGGTGGCCTGCGGTAGGGTCTTTGTCACCCTTCTCCCGCTTGACAGCCTCTGTTCCTAATCATGGCAGTGCCCAAGGGTGTTGCTCTAGCTTTATAGTCTTAGAAGGCCTGGCAGGCAGATGGCGCAAAGCCTCTTTCATTCCCTTCTGTGTGTGGTGCTGGGAGTGAATCCCCCCTGCTGATGCCGACCTAGGCGCTCTCCCACGGAGCTTCACCCCCAGCTCCTGTCTCCTAGCCTTTTCTTGCTGTGAGGTGCCCGAGGCCCTTCATGGCCCCTCTTCCTCCCTGGATATAAAAGGCAGTTGACAGCAATGGGCACCAAGCTCTGACAGTCCCTTAGGGCTAGCAGTGAGAATTCCAATTCACTGGCTCATTCATGCTCAGGCATGCTGTAAGGGAGGGTTTTCTTTGTTTTGGGAGGTTGGGGGAGAGGCATCTTAGGGAGGTGGTAGTAGTTGTGGGGTATTTTTGTTCTTGATTTTGATTTGTTTGTTTGTTTGTTTGTTTGTTTGTTTTGAGACAAGATCTCTCTATACCCCCAGCTGTCCTGGAACTTGCAGCATAGATCAGGCTGGCCTCACTCAATCTTACAGAGATCCACCTGCCTCTACTTTCCCAGTGCAGGGATTAAAGGCATGTGCCACCTATAATCAACTCTGTAAGGTGTTTTTGTTTGGTTTGGTTAATTGATTTTTTTTTTTTTTTTTTATGTTGTTGGTATTTTTTTTTCCTTTCCTTTTTTCTTGTATTCTTCTTTCTTTTTCTTTTTTATTTTTTTTTTTTTTTGTTTTTTTTCTTGTATCCTTTTTAAATTTTTAATTTTTAAGGGCTTGTGGAAATGAGTAAGGCAAAGAACTGGAGGACTCCGTCGTGGGAGTCAGGGCTCAGTCACCAGGCTAATACTAAACCGCTGCAGAAGGTTATCTATGGGCTCTAAGCAAGATCTCTATGAACCCTCAGAACCAAGACAGATCAAAGGAAAGAGAACAGTGGGCAGTGGAGATGATGAGGATTCCCCAGCAGGTGAGGCAAGTGGCCATATTGACAGAAACAAGGTCACAACACAAGCCAAGGCAGAGCCGGCATCGGGGACAGAGGTAGGCATAAGGATGCTGGCTGCACCTGGTTTTTGCTTTGTTTGTAATTTTTATTTTTGAGGTAGGATCTCATGTAGCCCAGGCTGGCCTCAGACTCTCTACATAGCCAGGATTACTTTGGACTTCCTGCCTCTACCTCTCAAGTGCTGGGAGTATAGGCATAAGCCACCATCCCTCATTTATGTAGTGCCAGGGATCACATCAGGGATCACATCACATGCTAGGCAAGTATGCTACCAACTGAGGCACGTCCCCAGCCTTTGTGCCTATTCTAATAGTGAAATAATGGAAGCCACTCAAGGTGGGATGGCCAAGTAGCTTACCTGAGAGTCCGTGTCGGGACATAATGGTCAAAGAAGGCTGTCTGGTCCCCGGCCACAGGAAGCATGGCATGCGAGGCCCAGTACTTCCTGTTCCTGGGGTCCTCAGCGGACTCACAGTTTTCTGCTGTGGGGGCAGGGATGGGAGGGCCTGCTGATGCATCCTTCTGTGGAGCTCAGGCATCCCAGGTCCCAGTGAGCTACACATGTGTGGTGTTTAGGGGGAAACAGACCCCTCCTCACCACACAGCACCCTTCTGCCTGTTGCCCTACAGGCTAGAAGCATATGACCAAAAATGGAAATATTTATGCCAAATAGTTAGGACTATGGGTGGGTCTGGTTCTTAAATTTCCCTGGAATAATATGTTGCCTTTTTAATAATAATACTGAAAAAACCCATCCCACATATAAACACACACACACACACACACACACATATGTGCAAACACACATGCACTGTGCCCATCCATGGAGATGAGGGGGTTAGGAAAGGCTTTCAGAGCACAGGACAGTTGAGGACCAGGCTAGACTTCAGTCTTTGGAAAAGTAGGGGAAGGAAACTGAGTCAGACCTAATGCCAACCCTTCTGTTTGGTGACATTTGACTTCAGAAGCATGGACATGGGGGGGAGGGGGTCTGAGGAAATGAGAGTCTATCCCCCCAAGTCCTCATCTACACAGCTCACTGAGGCTTGATACTCTCCTGGCCAGTCAGTAGAAAAAATGTCTAAAAAGACACCATGGCTTCCAGGAACAGAGGTGGTTGGTGTGTCTCAGTGCTGGGGAGAGATGGTGGACATGTTCCATGGCCAAAGGTGAGCCATGACCCACTGCTGTGAAGGCCCTCGATTATTACTACTTCATGGAGAGTGTATCTGGCCTCATAGTCCATCATGCCAGCGGGGGGATATGGCAGCTGGCACGAAGGCGTGGCACAGATGATCTGCAGCCTGTCGTGTTGCGCCCACAGTCAGGAAGCAGAGAGAAGCGTGCCAGTGCTCTGCTCACGTTCCTTCTACGAAAGCCCAGGACCCCAGCCCATGGGGTGGTGCTGCCACATTCAGAGTGGGTTTTCCTACCTCGATTAACCCAGTCTAGAAACCACTTCACAGATGTGCCCAGAGGCTTGTCTCCCAGATGATTGTAGAGCCCATTCAGTTGGCAATTATAGTAACCATCACAGCCCCTAAGGATGTTCCCCCACCGGTACCTGTTCCCCTCCCTGTGTGACAGCACACACCCAGCCCCTGGGCTGCCACTAAGGTCACACCTGTTATGACTTGCTCAGGCCCAGGGACAGCTCCTAGTCTGGTCAGTGTGGCTGGGGTGGGGAAGGCAGGGAAGGTTGGATACTATGGTCTATGGTAGTCCGGCTGTGGTTTGTGTGCATCTTGGGGCTCCCGTGTCAGAAACTTGGTTTCTAGTATAAGGATTTAAGAGGCTGTGAGACCTTTAAGAGGAGGGGCCTATTGGGAGGTATTTATTTCAGTCATGGGGGGTGGGGGGAACATGTCCTTGGAAGGGATTTCCAGTTTTAGGAGATCCAAGTTCTCTCTAGCTTTGATAAGACTACAGGGCTGTTGGTCAAATGTCACATGGTGACTCAGGGGCTGGTTACCTCCTCAGATGGCTTCTGTACCTCGTGCACAGACAGGCACAGGAGATGTTTTGAATTCTTGACAGAGACCCCTAACTGTCCCAAAGCATGATGGGAAAATGAGGCTGACTAGTGAGAAGACTGGGAGGTGGGGTCAGGAGGTATGTTTGGAAAGAGCTGTTGTTCTTTTTTGTGTGTGAGAGAGATGTATGTGGAATCCAGATGTCAATATCAGGTGTCTTCTTCAATCACTCTTCACCTTATTAAAATTATTCATTTATTTTATATATATATATATATATATATATATATATATAAGTGCACCCATGCCATGCAATGCCTGCAGAGGCTGGAGTTATGGATGGTTGTTAGCCACCATGTGGGTGCTGGGAATTGAACCTGGGTCCTCTGCAAGAGCAGCCAGTGCTCTTAATGCCTGAGCCATCTCTCCATTCCCCCACCTTACTTTTGAGTCAGGGTCTCATGCTGAACCTGGAGCTCATGGATTCATCCAGTGTGGCCATTGAGTCTGCCCAGTACTGGAATTACAAGTGTCGAATTACAAGTGTCGGCCACCATGCCGGCTGTGATGGGGGAGGGGGTCTGGATGAAGGTCTCCATGCTTTCCTGGCCAGCACCCTGGCAAATGAGCCCCTCCCAGCCCCTGAGAACTTCTGTTCCGACAGCAGTATCTACCAGACACAGTGCTGAGCTGGTGGTACATGTGCACAGTTCACCCTCTAGTGTGTCTTCAGGGCCCGAGTTCAGCATGGACGGCCAGCCCTGCCGGGCTCCACCTGGCCGTTTCCTCATAAACCACTTTTCATGAGGTGTCAGCTCCTTAGTATTGACATGAAACGAAGCCTCAGGAAACCTCTGAGATGTTCACTCAGGTTGTAAAAGAGGCCACAGCATTCAAAGGCAGGTTATCCAGCTCCCCAGAGCCCTGACGTATTATGAAGACCACATGTTGAGCTCTAAAAGGAGTCCATGCCCAGGTCCGAGTGACCCTGGACCAGGAACAAGGCTGTGTCCAGCAGCCATCCCTCTGCTGGGTACTGAGCAAGACTTGTGTGACTTTGCTTTCCTTCTGAGCTGATTCTGCAGGTGCCTCCAAGGCCAGGGTTTACAGGGGGAAACTGAGGCTCAGAAGGACACTACTTCAAGTGTCTGATTTCAATGCTGGGAATACACTGGGTCACAAGTGGGTGTTTGTAGGGTGCACAGTAGGCATGCTCTGTGGCCATCCGAAAGTTACCCAGATCCAATAAGAATGTTCTAGAACTGCCCAGGGCCCAGCAACCACTTTACAGACAGAGCCGCATCCCCAGGTCTTACAATGGAGGATTTTTAATGTTTTATTTATTATTTTTATTTTATGTGCAAGAGTGTATTGCCTGCATGTGTGGAAGTGCACCTGTGTCATGTAGTGCCTGTAGAGGTCAGAAAAGGGTGTCGGATCCCCTGGAACTGGAGTTAGGGGCGGTTGACAGCCTCCATGTTGGTGCTGGGAAGTGAACCCTTGTCCTCTGCAAGTGCAGCTGATGCTCTTAACCGCTGAGCCATCTCTCCAGCCCCAGATTTTTTTTTTAAATATTTTATTATTAATGTGCATGTGGAGGTCAGAGGACAACTCTGGGGTGTCAGGCCTCTCCTTCCACCATGTGGGTCCTGGGGACTGGACTCATGTGATCAGGCGTCCAAGGATCTCACTATGTAGCCCTGACTAGCCTAGAACTTGTTATGTAGACTAGATTGGCCTCAAATTCACAAAGATCTGTCTGCCTCTGCCCCTAAGTGCTGGGATTAAAACCACACCGCCGGGCGGTGGCGCACCCCTTTAATCCTAGCACTCGGGAGGCAGAGGCAGGCGGATCTTTGTGAGTTCAAGGCCAGCCTGGTCTACAGAGTGAGTTCCAGGACAGCTGGGGCTACAGGGAGACCCTGTCTCAAAAAGACAAAAAATAAATAAATAAATAAATAAATAAATAATAACATAAAAACACCGCCATATACCTACCTTGTTTGAGACAGGGTCTCTCACTGGGACAGAGTTAGCTGATGAGGTAAGGTCAGCTGGCCACTGAGCCCAGGAGACCTCCTGTCTCTACCTCTGCAGCACTGGGATTACAAGTGCATACCCAATGTGTGTGTGTGTGTGTGTGTGTGTGTGTGCATGTTCGT